>PVHY01011488.1:0-47737 GCA_004024945.1 Uropsilus gracilis
TTGGACTTCTCCCAACTGCACCCTGGCTACCTGATGCTCCCTTGGCCACCTTCTCCCTTTGCATGTTGCAAGATTCTCATCCTTCCCCCGTTCCCTCCAAGAAACTCGCACCAGTGGCCTCCCTGCCTGTTGGTCTTTGTCTGTGCAATCTTTGTAGCCCAGAAGACATTTTCCACAGCTGCATCTTCTCTAGTACCATCCAGTGTCCAAGGCCAAAACAAACCTCTTCCTTGAAGCTGCCCTCACGCTGAGTGCTCTCCATGCTGTTCACACTGAACAGAGCACTTCGGACTTACAGGAAAGCTTTCCGGGGACTTGTTCTGTTATACACTGTGTGCTCTGGGCACCCCCAGCAGTAGAGACTGGGCCTCTGGAGACTGCAGGGACAGGAGGAGTTCAACTCCTAACCTGCAAGTGAGAGTAGGAGTCAGAAAAGTCTGCTTGGCCCTTCTCTCTGGGGACGGCTTTGATAACAGCTGCAGTGACCCAGTTTAGGGGTAGGCTAGAAGGACTTTTGAAGAGTATGGACCCCAAGGGCTTCTTCTTAGTCATCCTGGAAACAATGAGCCTTTCTTGCTATAATTAGAAAACCTCTAACCAAACCCATTTGGTCATTGATTATGAAATCAAATCAAATAAAGGTTATCTCCATTTGATGGAAAGATGGTAGAAAGACATTTAATGAAAGGTTTTTGGTCTAGGTTTTTCCTGTAAATGGATCGACTTCTGTGCTTGAGCTTCAGTTTTCCATGGAGAAGAGTGAGCACCTAGGGTCCAGGGTGCCCAGGCTGGTGCAAGGGGGTCAGGCTTGCAGATGGCCCCAAGGGCTGTGGATGATTAGAATGAGTGGTGAGCTCTCGGGAAATTTATATTTCCCTGAGTACTAATAGTTCAAAACAAAAAGCCTAGAATATATTATTTTCTTTCCTAAATCATATTCAAAATGGGAAGACTAACAGGTGCCACTAAGTCACCTCATAGATGGTCACCTAGAATTCGTCAGGAGAGGTCGGGTAAGAAGTGGCTGTGTGGATGTGGTACAGACATCACAAATACCCTGTCTATGAATCTGTGAGAAAAAGTTTACACAATCCCCAGGGTCCAAATAAAAGACATTACTGTCTCTGTTCATTTTGCCAATGGCTGGTCCAGGAGGAATTAAATTCTCCAACACTATTGCAAATAATACACTTTTCTCAGAAGGCCTGGGAGATGTCAACTTGTGGAACTCAATTAACCATTTCTGGTCGATATGGTCTGATCATTAAGCAATTGATCAGACTTCTCCAGGCTTCATCCTCATCTGGTCATTGAGGCTGTTCTATCGACAAAATCATAGGGACTGGGCCGGGATCTGGTAAGCAGCTTAACCACTGGCTAACAGGCTGAGAAAAGCAAATTGATGAGACACTGAAGAAGCTGTGCGTACTGAAAAAGCACATGGGAACAGTGAAAGAAGAGGGGGCAAAAGGTGCTGCTCTTTCAAGTCCTGGATCTCTAAGGCCAAGAGCCTTCCCAGCAGACAAAGAGGCAAAAGGAGCAGCCAAGAGCAGTGGTCCACTGCCAGATGTCCAAAGCTTCACCTGGCAAAGTGTTAAAGACGTTGGGAAAGTGTTAAACACAAAGTGAGTGGGTAGAGGAGGGACAGCCACTAGTTGCTTTCAGGCCTTTTAGGAGGCTCCTAGCAGCCCCTCACAAAGGACCTGAGGTTTGCAGGAGTGGAAACTTGCATGGGCTGAAAGCTTGCCTTTTCTTCAAGTAGAACTGCAGCTCTCCTTCAGGAAGGATGTGCTGGTTGTTCAGGTCCTTTCTTGTACGGGCAGCATCTGAAGGACAGATAATTCTCACCCAACAGTGTCGTCCAACTGGAAGCCACACTCAACAGTGAGCCACAGCCGGTGGTGCTGTGACTCAGGTGTGGCTGCTGGCCCTTGTCTCTCCCGTTTACACTTGATTCACATGAGGTGGGAGGTGATAAATGTTCTGGGACACAACATTGCTGACAGACACCCCGGGGCCAGGTCTGATCTCTGGACATGGTTGCTTTGGCCTGCAAACTGGATTCTCAACATTTCTTTAGAAAGAAAAATCAGATGTGGATGCTGATGCTCCTTGTTGTGTGCAGCAAGCAGCTTCTTGGATGCGTTGTGTGATGTACTATTATCACCTGCCAGCCTGGCTGGCACTGCTCACTTTCATGGACCATTTCGAGCACCTGGGTGGCCAAATCTGGCTAAAGGGCTGGGTGAGATGGAGGTAGGTTTGTGAAATATTTTCTGAAGACACACCACCGTACGCTCCATCCTCCATGCTGCTATCTGTGCTAAGAAGACATAGGCTACATCCTGTCTTCCTTTCTTCCTCCTCCCTTCTGTCCATGAAGGAGGCATTTCAAAACCAGTTTCTTTATTTCCAACATCTGCTTTCCTCTGCTCTCTGATCTGTGCTGCCTCAACTCACCTCTCAAAAATACTTTCCCCTTCCCCTTCCATAAGGACTTTTCTTTTTCCTCTATTAAACATGTCTTCCAGAGCGTCTGACTTCAATGGTGGCAAGCAACAAGGAAGGGGAAAATTTTGGCAGCAGTTCCTTGCCAGTAATCAAGTATAGTCACTATGTCCCAGCCTCTGTGGGTACCAGAGTAAAGATATGGTTTCCCACTAAAAATGGATCTACCATACGATCCAGTGATTCTACTCTTGGGAATATATTCAAAAGACACATAAACACTAATTCAAAGGAAAACCTGCAATCCTGTGTTTATTGCAGCACTATTTATAATACCTAAGTTATGGAAACAATCTAAATGCCCAAAAACATATGGCTGAATTAAAAAGGCATGGTATAAATACATAGTGGAATACTATCTAGCAATCAAAAAGATAAACTCATGCCATGATGCTAAGCAAAACAGTCAAAAGGAAAAAGAAAAATATTGGGTGGTCTTACTTGCAGAGAGTAGTATAAGGAAACTGAACAAATGATCAGGAAAAAGACAAAATTTGCAGGCAAACCATAGATCTGAGGCATCCAGCAGGGGATGGAGGAGGAGAGGGGTCAAAACAAGGGCAGGAAGAGTACACATGACTATGGTGATGGTCACAGGTGCCACAACGGTGGGAAATTATGGGGATAAAACATGAGGGGGCAAAATCAAGTACTGTATAAAAATGAACAATGATGTAAGAAAATTAAAAAAAAAACTTTTTAAAAAGATGTGGTTTGTAGCTCTGAAATACACACCAAAAAAAGGTAAAAAAAAAAAAAAGATAGAAGACTGCAGAGGGTACCCTCAGGAAGGCCAATGCCAGAGTGTGGGACAGCCAGGATGAAACTGTGGCCTGATTCTAGGTTTCTGTTCTTTCTGTAGCTGTATTTCTAAGTCTGCCTCATTTGGGCTAGTGTGTACCTGAGTTCACTCACTTGGGAACTCATCAGTTTTTGCATGGCCATTACTGATTACTCGAATTTTTCTTTTGATTGATTTATCTATGTTTAGAATTGAAATAACTACTTCTGCTGTATTCTATACAACATCTGTAAAATTACAGACTTATGTGTTTGTATACATTTTCTCCTTATTGAAAATCTTCCATGAATAGTAATAGTATGATGTGTAGCTCTACTGCCTAAGGCGTCTTACACACCACCTGGGATGCTTACTCCACCCTGGGGACACCTCATTTCCTAGTGTGGCTGGATGGTGACAGTGTGGTATCCATCTGGGGACATAAACCCACAGATATTAGGCTAAAGATGTGCATGATCTCGCTTCATATTAATTTAATCCTCCAAAGTGGGACTTGCTGATCCATTTAGCAAATGAAATGGATTCAGGGAGGTGAAGTGACTTGCCCAAGTTCACAGTTAACAAATAGCTTCCCTGGGCTGGGCATGGTGGTGCATGCCTGTAAGCAGCAGCCTAGGAAGCCACGGCTGGGGCTAGGATTTGTGGTTTGATTCTCGCCGGGAGCACAGAGTGAAACCTAGTCCCAAAAAAATAGTTGGGTGTGGTGGCGTGTGCCTGTAATCCCAACTGCCTGGGAAACTGAAACTGGGGGTTGCTTCAGTCTGTGGCACTCCGGGCAATGTGAGCCTGCAGTTCCACAAGCAAAAATAGCAAGATCTAGTCTCAAAACAGAACAAAACAAACAAACAAACAAACAAAAACAAAAAAAACCCAACCAACCAACCAAACAAAAACCAAATAGCTTCCCTAAGTCTTAGTCATAATGCAGCATGATCTGAAAATTGTTCATACTCTAAACAACGGAATAACCAAACCTCAGTTTTTCGTATGTTCATTCCTGAGCTTTTCTAGCAATATGCTGAATCACCCCCATTTCCTTGGCATCTCTTGGTTTAGCTCAGATTAGATCTCACTGCAGTTTTAGAAATTGCAAAATAACTGGCTTTTAAAAGCATAGGTATACCTTTTCATATAGGGAAGGTTTTGGTGGGGTATCCAGGTATGATTTGGCAGTTCCCTAGACTTCAGATCATGGTACTATCTATATAGGGCCTTGGCCTCATGGTGCAAAATGGCTACAGAGTGCTAGCCCTCACATTCATGAGCTTACATGGAGAATGGAAAAAAAAAGAGTCCTGATTATCTCTTTTAAGAATTCCTACAAGTCTCTCAAGCTATACTACAAAGCCATAATAATGAAAAAGCATGGTACTGGAACAAAAACAGACAATCAGACCAATGGTACAGAAGTGAATGGAAATGAAGCCACACCTGTACGGTCAACTAATTTTTGACAAAGGTGCAAAAAAATATGCATTGGAACAAAGATAGCCTCTTCAGTAAATGGTGCCAGGAAAATTGAACCACTACATGCAAAAAAGTGAACCAAGACAACTCCCTTACACCATGTACAAAAACCAAATCAAAATGGATAAAATACTTGAATGTAAGCCCTGAAAGCATAAAATGTATAGAGGAAAATTTGGGCAAAACAATCTGACTTATACTTCAGAAACCCCTTTCAGGACACATCTACAGAGGCTAAAAAAATGAAGGAAAACAAACAGCTGGGACTATATCAAACTGAAAAACTTCTCTACAGCAAAAGAGACAATAACCAAAACAAAAAGAAACCCAACCAAATGGGAGAAAATTTTTGCCCTACATACAAGTGATAAGGGTCTGATAACAAAGATCCACAAAGAACTCACACAACTTAATAAAAACAAAGCAAAAATCACAGTTAAAAAATGGGGAGAACTAAAAAGACACTTCTTCAAAAATGAAGTACAAATGACCAACAGGCATATGAAAAATGTTCAACATCACTAATAATCAGGGAAATGTAAATACAAACCACAAGAGATACCATCTTATACCAGTAAGAATGACCCATATCATTTATGACATGGATGTGGAGAGAAAGGAACACGCTTACCCTGCTGGTGGGATTGCAAACTGGTCCAGCCATTATGCAAGGCTGTGTGGAGGACCCTCAAACAATTGAAAATTGAACTACCACTCAATCTAGTGATCCCACTACTGGGAATCTACCTACAGGATACAAAAAACTAATTCTAATGGACACCAGTACTCACCTATTTATCATAGCACCATTTACAATTGTCAAGATATGGAAACAGCCCAAATGCCCCCAAATTGACTAATGGTTGAAAAAGATGTGGTATATTTACATGATGGAATATTATTCTGCAATCAAAACTGACAAATATGAAGCATTTGTGATAACATGGGAGGACCTAGAGGGAATCATTAGCAGAAATAAGTCAAAAAGAAAAAGACAGAAACCATATGGTCTCACCTATAGATGGGATATAGGAATAATAAACAAAAGTCTAGGAAAAACCCAAAATAAGCTACAGTGGAGCTGAGGCAGGCTGTTAGGGAGGGGGTGGAGGGAGGGAGAAATCGGGGAAGGGAGGAGCACATGAAGATCAAAATGAAGGCTCACAAGTGGAGGGAGAACCCTGGGGAATGCAATGATGTAATATAAATATGTGTGTATATGTATATATATGTTCTAGTTCTAGGAACATCAACTATAAGCACATTCTTCCAATTTTATTCCTCTAGGTTCAAATTTGAAAATATCAAACGTAAATATTCTGGAAAACACACACACACACACACACACACACTTTTCACAAGTGACAGCTGCTTCTGATCCTGGGGATGGTCCCCAGTGCTCTCAACAGTGTCCCCATCTCCCTCTGGCTTAAATGCAGAGAAGAGGAAGTGATCTGTGTTGACATGGTCAGGTTGCTTTCTGGCCATTTTGTTCTGTCCATTAGAGAGGGGATTTCAATACAATTTTTAAAAATAAGAATAGAAACAAACATGTATTTCCAGTTAGCCTTAAGGTTGCTGGGAAATTCAATTACACGTTCCTGCGGCAGTGGGGTTTACTAAGAGACGCCACGTGTGACGTGAGCAGACACAGCTCTGTGACACACCATAACCAGAGGCCCTGAGGACTGAGGTGCTCTGTGAACATTTCCTGCCCAACTTGAGTTTGCCAGAATGTCTCTCTAGTCAATGTATTGCTTCAAGGCAGACTGACAAAGGTAGGTTAGTGATTTTGAAAGCAAACTGACTGGTTATTTGATAACCGATTCTAATTATCACCTGCTAAAGATCTAGATAATAGAAAATGAAGTCTCCTCTGAAGATAATTTGGCTTTGGTTTCATTATTACAATCCAGAACTGCCCTCACTGGATAATGAATGTTTAGTGCTCTTAGGAAAAATAAAACAGCTTACAGTGCACTGGCAGAGAAAACAAATTGTAATCTTTGGCAGATGTCAGTCATCCACTGCTCACGGTGGGGATCTTCAGAGGTGGTGTCTGATCAGGGGACACCCAGAGGCTGACAGAGGGAACCCAGGAATCCAGAAACTAACACTGTTGGGTGAAGCCAGGTGCTTTGAGGAACCTGGTCTGGAGCAGAGGTGCCTAGATCCTGCCTTGAAGAGTTCCCTACCTCAGAGCATGGAGACTGCTGTCTGCAGGGGGCTGAAGGGACTGGATGGAACTGGTGTGATTTCTCTGTTTGTGATCTGGATTTTTCCAGAACTATCTTCCTGGAAGGTCTTCTCTAGCTACTGCAGCATGGTGGCCTATCAAGCACAAGTTTTCCTGAAGTTCCTTGATGTCTAAGAACACAGTGCCCCAGAGCACATTTGATCTGAATCAGTGTCTGCATCCACATTGTGGTAAGGACAGAGCACAGACAGCCTGGCACCCAAGTCTTGGTTTTCAAAAATGAGATTCTAAGGCAATCTGCCTGCTATTCATTTGCTTTTCTGAGTCCTGATTCTTAGCCAAGGAAAAGCTGTGTTTCATCTTAGAAAATGGAGTATGCTTACCTTAAGAAATTTACAAGTCTAGATGCGGGTAGCATTGTCCTCCTTGATTTGACCTTGAAGGAACCTGAAGACACTTGTGGGAATTTACTAAAGACTTAGGCTTGAGTGTGTGGTCTCCACACCATGACACTGCCTCACCTCAGTGTCATGTTGCTAATTTGCCATTAGTTTCCCATTGACTGATGATGTTTTTTCTTTTTATCTTAGGCCTCTCATTTGACTGCTTGTGTAATCTTGAACTAATTAGCTTTACTTCTCCTGGCCTCAGACTTCATATCTGTAAAGTGGAGCAATCACTAGCTCTTATCTCAGAGTTACTATCAGAACTCAAGGGGACATTCAAGGAAAAAGATTCGGTTTTATACCTAGCAGAGGGAAAGACCTCCACGTATATTGGTGTTAGTATTAATATTGTCCTTCATTATTCTGGTGTAATATTTATGGAGGGTATCTAAATTTTCTTCTGGTGTGAATTAGAAACTAAATAAATGATTAATTAGGTATATGCTTTGATTACCACTTAATTGCAAGAAGGTCTGACACAGCTTGAAATCTTTTCTCTCAGAAACTGCTCTTCCTATATTTAAGCAAAACTGCATACATTAACTTAGCTGTAGTTTCATCACAGCAATGAATTTTTGCTTCAATGAAAGTAAGAAGAACTTCCTAACAAGTTCTCATGAAATTTTGTCATGCATCAAAGACAAAGGTCACACAGGAACTATTAGAATGAGAGCTTGCTATATTTTTTAGTCTGAGTTGACGAAAGTTAAATGAAAAGCATCAAAATGGAGTTTCCTGTTATGCCTGTTTACATTGTTGAATGAGCCAGTTAAATGCTTTAACCTGTTGATCATAGGAGGAATTAAGACAGCTGAGTGGAAAAACAGGCTGCAGAAAGTTTTAGGCATCCCAAAACTCAGGTGGGCTGTCTTTTTGACTGACATACTAAATATGTCAAGTGAATCCCCATATAGGAATAGCCTAATTATTATTTTTATTATATAAATAGTTATTTATATATGTATTTCATATCATTGTAATCCCCCAGGGTCACCCACCACCTCCCATCCCTGGAGAAATAGCCTAATTTTGATACACTGAAGAGCCTTGCTTCTGTTTACGTTTACTAGCTAAGGTATGGCTATCTATGTCTGCTCAGACGCTTCACTGCAGTGGAAACTGGGTTTATTAGTGTCTCCCAGCACCATCTAGACCTAGTTGCTGAGGCTTGGGGGCCAATCTGCTATCTAGCTTTAAGGATCTTCCCTTTAATCTCATCTACACTATTGCTTTGCACACGACTGTTTTATTAGGGGCTGCATTAATTGCATTTGGACAATTAATGTAGTGAGTGCCCTGGAAGTTGTCCAGCTCCGGACATTGATTTGCTATATAAATTCAGGACTAAGAGTATGAAGCAAGGTTAGCATTTAATTCTGTAGCAAAAGGAAAGCTCTTAGTGCTTCTGCTTCCTTTCCTGTGTCCCTCTCCTCTTATTCGGCTCCTCTCTTCATAGAAAGCACAACCATTTTCCTTTAATTAGGCTGCAGAGAGTACAGGCTAGCATTAGGCCACTCAGCCTTGCTCAGAGCCCTGGCCATTTCCTATCTATTTTCTGTAGGAAAGGGGGAAAAAAGTGTGTATATGCACATATCAGCCCTACATGTTGGGAGGGGGGGGGTTAGGGGAAGACAAAGGAACCAGGTGGAATTACCTTTTGTGAGACTGAAGCTGCAAGAACCAGCAAACCCCAGAAAGCAAGATATTTTGCTGCCTCATTATTCTTTTAGTTAAATGAACTGCTCTTTACATTTGAAAAATGTACTTAGTAGAAACATCATTCACTAATACAGAATATATATTGCGTATTTAAAATACGTATGCAATAATTAATACATAGTTAATAATTCCCTTTTGTAACAGGCTTTTTTAATTTTAATTAATGTAATTATTATTATCATTGAAACTTCTGCAGATATAGTAACAACTATAAGCTGGACATTCCCTTCCCCTGTCACTCTGTGTTTTCAGGTTTGTAGTTTGCAAATAACAAATATTAAACTTTAATATATTCTTTTATAACATATTCCTTATACTTTCTTTCCCAAACACAGTGATGAGAGCAATAGGTTATAACCCATGGAAAAATATGAAAATCTATAAAGTCCACACTGATGTAGATAGTGAACATATAAATAAATTTACAATTGAAATCTAAGAAATAAATATAAAATGAATAATTGCATGAGAAAATCACCCTTTGGCAAAGTAAACTAATAATTCTTTCAGGGAATAACTGGTTAGGGGTATTAAAATGAGTGGAAAAAAGAATAATGAAAGATTATTTATTCAATTCTAAATTTATAGCTCTATTACTAGCTAAGATATGGCTATCTGTTGTCTGCCTAGACATTTTACTGGAATTTATATCTAAATTTAACATATTTCTGTAGCCTTAAAGTATCCTTGATGGATTACAAAGGTAAAAGCAACACCTTCCCTGCAGAAAAACTCGTAGCTACACTGCAGCCAGGTGACCACTACAAACAATACTGGTGAGAGGACGGGTCTGTACCACGTGTCTCCTGACACTATGCTCTAAGGACACATCAGCTTTGAGGCTCCCAACAAGAAGGCACATGTGGAAATGAATAATGAGGAAATATCAGATGGACAATTCAAATCAGGAGACATTTTATAAAATAACTTGCTCGTGTCTTTTAGAAGCAAAGGCTGGTAAAAGTGAAAGGATAAGGAGCCCTCCCAGATTGGTGAAGATTAAGGAAACAAAACAAAAACCTGCACTTGTGGGTACCTGGGTAGATCTTAGTTCAGAAGGAAGACATCAGTGAGACAACTAGCAACATTTGAATGGCTGAGTATTCATTGATAGCAATGTCATTTAAATTTTTTGACAACTGTACCATAGTTCTGTAGTGATGTCATTCTTAGGGACTACTTAGTGTCTGTAGTGATGTCATTCTTAGGGACTACTTAGTAAAGTACTTAGAGGACATCATGTCTTCAATTTATTTTCAGACATCAGGAAAAAAGTGATGTCTTTCATCCTCAAAGTGTGTAAATGTGTGTATATGAAGAGAGGAATGATAAAGCAAGGGGAACAAAACCAACATTTAGGGAATCGAGGGGAAGGGTATACACCATTCTTTGTTTTATGTATCCCGTTGGAAGTTTGGGATGATTTTGAAACACAAATTTCAAAGAAATCACCGATTGTTTCACCTCCTTATTGTATTAGTCTTAGTAAGACGTGGTCATGGAGTTTTTAAATTTGAGCCGGAAGTATTTTTGTGACTGACCAGGTCTCAAAGGCTCCACACGTAGGGGGTACACTGGGAGCACAGGGCAGGGGGATGCAAGGACTGTGCTGGGCCCACGTGCTGCTCAAGGAAGGACAACCTTCACTCTCAGAAACAGATTCATCAAGAAGTATCAGAGGCCTTTTCTTAGAAATTGAAAGGCTATGAAGTTATGCATCTTGGAGCTCTTCTAGTATCATGGGTAAAAAAAACAGAGATCCTGATAGCCAATTACCACATCAATTGGACATCTCCTTGTCATCTCAGTTCAGGAGGCACCAGTCACCAGTTATTGCTGAGCACTGGCAATGTGGTGGACTGAGATGAGATTTGCTGCAAGTGTGAAATGCACAACTGGATTTCAAAGACTTCATGGAAGAAAACAGAACATAAAATATCTTGTTAATTTTCCTTATATTTAATTGATAAAAGGTTAAAAAGACAGATGTTTGAATATATTGGGGCTAAATCAAGATATATTATTAAAATAAATTTGATCTTTGTTAGGTTTTTTTTTTTTTTTTTTTTGAGACTAGGTCTCGCTATTTTTGCCCATGGAACCTCAGGCTCATGTTGCCCGGGGTACCACAGACTCAAGCAATCCCCAGCCTCAGCTTCCCAGGTAGCTGGGATTTCAGGCACGCGCCACCATGCCCAGCTATATTTTTTTGGGGAGTAGGTCTCACGATGTGCCCCCAGTGGGACTAGAACCGAATCCCTGGCCCCGCCCGCAGCTTCCTAGACTGCGGCTTATAGGCATGCACCACCTTGCTCGGCCCTCATCTTTCTTAGCTTTTAATGTGATCTTGAAAAATGCTAAATTGTGCATGTTTGTGGTTTACATTATATTTCTATTTGACAGCACTGGTTCAGATATAAAGGAAAAAAATCACCAAATGCTGGCTGAGAAGTATTCTAAATGCAATGAAAAATACAACATGGTTCTAACACATGGAGGTCCTCCAGTAAGAAAAGCCAATAAACAAGTGAAAAGATAATTATTGGGCATAACAAAGCATGGATAAGCTCTACTGGTAACCTGCAAGGAGCTGGCTGCAGATGCTCTGGGAGAACCTCTCTAAGCACTGGGAAGGGATGGGTGTTCAGGCAGTGGGAACAGCACCGGTGAGGTGTGGATGCATAAGCCACCCAAGGAATTTGGGGGATGACGAATGGCTTGTGGCCTTAGCAACAGGTCAGGTTGGGTTTGATGTGGAGGCACCACAGTGCCTGTGGAAAATGAGAGCGGAAATGTCCAGTCAGTCAGGCCAACAAAGCACAGACTGAGCAGACCAGGGCTTCAGGAGAGAAGGGATGACCCGAGAAAGGGGTGCTGAGAGGGTTGAAGACAAAACCAGGCAAACATCATTATTTCATAGGGCTGCTGAGAGATGGTGGCCAAGGGGCAGAGGGAGGTGCTGAGCGAAGCATAATCAGAAGTCACCAGGAATGCAGGAAGAGAGGCATTGACTGAAGACCACAGGAGCCTACCTCGCTTGAGCTAAGTGAGAGTAATCTGGTTGCAGCACTTGGGTGGGGGGAGGGGCAAAGCACAGGTTGTCTTGGTAAGAGGGGCTTATTAAAAAATCTGTGTTTGGGTGGAGTGGCTCTAAAGTGGGTTAAGGTGGAGAGCTGCAAGCCTGTGTTATATGGAGGGTGGTGGGGGAGGCGGGCAGCTTGGTGATTCGATCTCTTGATCATTTGTATCCAGGAGGATTAAGAGCAGGGTTACAGCTGTTTTTAGCCAAAACCGAGAGGTGTTTAGTTCCAGTTGCAGCATCCCTTCCTTTGTCTTAACTCAGAGAGGGCAACTAGCTTGAGCATTGTGTTTGGTGAGCTCTACAACGCTTCTCCAGCACTGCTGGAGGCCAGCGTTGGGGACCATTTTTCACTTTCTCCAAGTGGACCCAGGAAGCTAAGATGAGACAGTGGCAATACCATCATCTTCTCCTCAGAGACGAAACTCTAGGATCCCTTCCTTGCAGAGATCCATAATCCCTTCATCCTCTTCCCTCGTTCCCACCATGTAACCTGTCTGCCAACTTCTCTGTGGTACCTGAGAAGTCGAATAAGGATAGGAAAACTGTCACACTCCTAGGCAGCCTGGTCTCGCTTCACAGTTGCCCTGTTAGGCACTGGGCACTCAGTATTGCCTGGTGATCTCAAACCTTTACCTGGTTAGCTCCCTGTCCTGCCCTCTGAGATGCCTTTTTATCTCTCCTCAAATATGCAGCACTCCTTTCTGCTTTGCTCTGGTCTCAGCTGAGACCGCCCTTTGTTGAGAAAACCGAAATAGTGATGAACTCCCTTATCTTTTTTGTCCCTAAGCATTCCAAGTTGCCTGGTTCTCTCCTGTGACTACCTCCCAGTGGTTACCAGAGAGGAAATGGATGGCTCTGCCATCGTTCACATCTCTTCTGCACTATTTGCTTATATATTACTCCCCCATCTCTCCTCTAACAAACCCTCTCTTAACTCCAGTTTTCCCCTCCAAAGTACCCCCCACATTTTCTATTCTACTTCATGGAAAATTCAAAATCATGCTATTTTTTTGCTCTATCTTCAGTTCCTCAGATGATAGCCTTTCTCTTGAGCTAGTGCAGCTTTCTGCCTCCTCAGAGGCAGCCTTATCAAAGCCAAATCCAGCAACCAAATTCTCTGTCCCTAGTGGGGTCAGTTTCTCAGTGGGATCTGACTCAGCTGACCACTACTTCCCACTTAAAGTGCTTTCTAGTCTAAGCATCTATAAGGTTCCACATTGTTTTCTCCTAGTTTTTGAACTACATCTTCTCCTGGACATTGCAGTGCTGGGATATACTTGGCCCTTTGCTGTACTCTGAACACTTTCCCCTGAGGAATTCCTGAGAGGGATAGAGAGACTAGAAGCCTGGCAGACAGTAGATTTTGGAAAGAAATGGTTTGCCTTGTGAAATGCTTGATTGAGGAGGGTTCTCAGGGGTGAAGCGAAAGATGCAGAAAGTCAGAGGAAGGAGCTAAGAGAGACTGCAATCTGGAAAACTGGAGTCTGACTTCAGCTTGGGCCAGGAGGAGCAGGTAAGCTGCCTACCGAGATGGCTGGATGCTGAAACAGGGGGCTGTTTATATCCACATCTCATCACTGACTGCAAGCTTGTCGGGACTACAAGGTATAAGCTCCCGGGCAAGGAGCTGGTTCCATCACGGGGGCACTTGTGAATTACCAGCTAACATTCACACAGTCAGGAGATGGGGACCCTGGATTGGTAAAGGAGATGAGGTGCGGCACCAACAGTGCCCACCACAGAGTTGGAGGGGCATTAGTTCTGTTGCCACGTTACATTTGATGGTGAGATGGGCAGTTGGATATTCCACTGGAGTTCTGAGGCAATCTTGCACTCTGCTGCAAAAATACCTCTCAAAGCTGACCATCTTCTCTCTCCATCTAGTCTGAACCACCTTCTTTCTACAGGGATAACAGCCACAATCTTCTAACAGAAACTACAGTCCTTTTTTGACAGAAGCGGCAGTGAACTTTTAAATTGTTGACAGGCAGACAACTGCCCTTCATACATGGAGACAAGTAACACCCCAAACCTCTGCCAACCCAGATCTACATGATACAGCTCCTCTGACCATCACTCACTGTTTTTCTCTCTCTCAGACACACCAAGATCACTCCCACTTCTGCATCTGTAGGTCCCTCTTGTCAGACTCCTTTCCCTCCCACTCACCTCAACTCCTGCCCAGTCTCTTTTAGTTTTGTTTTTTTTAATTAAATTTATTTTTTGTCTTGTATTGTTGCTTATTTTTGGACAGTATTTGATTTCTCTTAGATGTAATCCTGCAATTCTCCCACCACCATAGGACACATGAATTGTCACCATAGTCCCTTGTGCTCTTCTCTGCCCTGATTTGACCCCTCTTTGTTCTCCCCTGCTGGATACCTCTGATCTATAGACAGCTTTCAAGTTTTGTCTTTTCCTGACCCTTTGTTCAGTTTCTCTGTATTCCACATATACATGAAACTACCTGATATCCACTAGTGATTACTAGGAGTTTTGGGGTAGAATGGGAGGGATCAATAGGTAGCTCACAGATTTTTAGAACAGCAATATAGTACTGTCATATGTTTGTAAAGACTCAGAGAATGTACAAAAATAAATGCACTATAAACTGAGAACATTAGTGATAGTGCATCGTCATTATTAGACCATTAATTATAGCATATATATCATACTAATTCAAGGTATAAATAGGGAAAACTGTGGGCTGGAGGAAGAGTGGATGTATGAAACAATCTACTTTCTAATCGACCTTTCCGTAAATGTAAAACTTTTAAAGAAGTCTATTAAGTAAAAATTGATATATATATACATAATTAGAAAATATTTACAATGTACAATAAAGATTACTGTTCCTATTTTATCACAAACTCTCACAAAACAAAAATAAAAAGGAATCCAATAGGAAAACAGGCAAAGAGTAGAAACAAGTAATTATATACCAAAGGAATGCAAGTTGAAAGTAGTTGAAAGTATGAGATAGTTTTTACTCTTTCTTCTTCCTTTGGAGTTACAAATATAAAACATGGATTACAGTTAGTGTGATGAGGATGGAGAGAGCTAAACACTGTAAATACTGTTGATGATAAGACAAAGTAGAGAATTTTGAGAATAAGGTAATGTCTTGACCAAAATTCAAATATGCATACCCATATACGTCTAGAAATTCCACTGATACACACAAATAAATTGCTCAATGAAAACAACAGGAAAAAACTCGAAATAACCAAATTGTCATTAATAGGAAAATAAATAAGTAAATGTAGGTTCAGTCATTGAATGAAATTCAAAGAAGCCATTAAAAAATGTCATTGATGTGTACTGACATAGGAGGAATTTCAATGTGTGTTATGTGGAAAAAAGAAAAGATGGCTGTGTCCCAAGTACCTAGCACACTGGTGTAATATAAGATGATGCTGAGTGAATAAGAAGCAACGTTTACAAAACCAGTAATGGAAATAAGCAGCAATGTGCCAGAAAGACAAATCATTAAGGATGTTTACTGCAGTGTTAATTATCAAAACAAAAAATCTGAAGCAATCTGATTATCAAACTAGTATGATAGAATCCTCTTCAACCATTAAAAATGTGTCAATAAAATAATATCTGAAGAAATGGGAAAATTTTCAAAATAACCTGAAAAGTCAAAATAGCAATCTATAAAATCAGCATTTAGAATATTGCTAATATCTATGAAATATTTATAAATAAAAAGAAAAACAAAAAATTATGATGATCATCTCTGAATAATTTCTTATGAATGACTTTTGGTTTCTGTATGGTTCTCTGTTTTATATCCCTGATGTTACATATTCTCTGTTTATATAGCCTAAGGGTTATATAATAATTATACATGACCTTTACAAATAGAAAAAAATGTTTTGTAAAACATCTCTAGAAATAAAGACCTGCAGTTTAAATTTTTAAGACATTTCTTTCTGGATACCCTTAGAAAGCAGTCCTCAACTTATAAATATTGATTTGACTAATAGTCAATTTGTATAGTATTCAACTATAATAAAAAATTGTCTACATCTTAGCCACTGATATCCTGAATAACTCCTTTATTTCCCCCAAATTCAGTCTTTCACAAGTTAAAGTTCTAAAGAACATTTCTCTGGGAAGGGAATTAGTCTACTATTTAGCTTTTGTGGATTTTAGTTCTATACTTATTTTCAGGAATAAATTTTGTTTAAAAGTAGAGGGCTGAATCTATTTTCTTTTCCTCATTTTTAGTGACTGGTATGTTTAGAGTTTTTGTTATTTTTTTTTCCTTCAAAAGAAGAGGACAATTAAGTAATTTCTGGTAGTTCCTTTCACACTCAGGATGTGAGATCCATTTATTCGTTGGTGCCTGATTTAAGCTACAGGTGTTTCTTCAGTTCTGTCTCTGAACTACAAAGCAAGCTGTGGGTCAACTGAAAGTAGACTGATCTAACCAAAGTCATCTCCCAGCTGAGGTCTCGGCAGTAAGAAGTTGGTGGCAGATAGTTAACTGGCATTGGGGCTGGACCGCAGGGAGTGGGCTTTGTCTGAGACGGTGATCACAGGGTTATCGCTGCATAATCACAGCATTAATGGCCACCTGATATTATTGAAAACAAAGTCATTATTATGATACTTTAACAGTCTCAAGCCTGAAAACCACTCAGAGTCTAATTCAATAAATAAGCTACTTAAGTATAGAAAATCACAAGGAAGAACAGATTTTATGTCATATTAGCAAATTTGATTTTCATTAATGCAAGATAAATGTCTTCTATGAAACTCTTTCATATCATATTAATGACATGATAGCAAACAGCATTCATGCGTTGCTAGGCAACACGAGGCTCCTCTAATGATCTCCTCTGTACTCAAGAGGCCACGGAGGGAAGATGCCAGAGCCCTGAGGATATTTCCCATTTCTTGGCAACTGTTTCTCCTGGAAGACCACCATGGAGCTGGGAGAGATGGGAATTAATGATTCCACTTACCATGGCAAATATACTTCCTCATTCTTCCCTCTTGTTCACTGGTTTAAGGTGTGGGAGAGCAAGAAATGAGAAAGAGATCAATATGAGTTTCCAATGTCCTTCCCTCTTTTTAGGTAGGCAACAGACTACAGGGAAACCAGAACAGGAAGTATGCTGGACACTGAGACTTGAATGTCAAGCCATTGTTGATCTATTGTTCCACTTCCTGCCATCTCTACCCCCTTGGGAGGAGGTCCCCAGCAGCCATGCTGTGACTTCATTCATGAAGCAGAGAGAGTCATTGTAATCAGGTATCGATGTACAACAATCCCTCCAAACTTAGTGGCATGGAGCAAAAGCCATTTTATTATACTCATGATAGCTTGGCTCTCCTCCAAGACCACAAGAGCTTCAGACAGGAAGATGAATGGCTAGGTCCACTGACTGCTGGGATTGCAATCATCTGAAAGCTTCTTTGCTCACATGTCTGATACCTAGTCTGGGATGCCCTGAAGACTTGGCTCAGTTGACATTTTTGCTGGAGTGTATATCTGGTGTTTCCACACAGTGTGGATTTTCCCAAGGCACAGAGATCTCAAGATCATTGAACCTCGAAGAGTGAAAGTTAGTGAGAGGTTAGGGCTCTAAGAGTGAAAGTTCATGCACGCAAGTTGAAAGCTATGTGGCCCTCATAAGAGCTTCAGAAGTCATATTGTCTCACATTTGCTGTACTTAATTGATCAGAGCCATCACATGCTTAGCCAGATTCAAGGGAAGGGGACATAGACCCCATCCTATCTATGGGAGGAGGGCCAAATAATTTGCAGACATAGTTTGAAGCTGCCACAACAAGCCATGACAGTTACTCTCTCCCCAAGAAATCTGCATTTAGGACTGAAATGCACTTGGCTAATCTCTGGATTGGGGGTTTGAAAACATGTAGACAGGGAGAGGTATGGGGCAAACCAGGAAAGCCTGTCTGCAGAGAACAAAGTCACTGTTGATTATACCTGCCTTGTCCTTCCTCACTGGGATACCTTCTCAAGACCCACCCACACCTCTGCCCTTTCACCTCTGAGACACAACCATGTCTCAGAGGTGAATCTTTCAGCTGGAATCTATTTTTGGTTACCGCCAAAAGGTCCTAAGTAACTCAAATTGTCAGCTGATTTTTCAAGTGATTACTATGTAAATATGATTGTTTTTATATGGATGATATAAATTCTTATTGATTTTAGGCAGACCTATTGACTTCTTGTTTTGGTAGATGAGGATTTGTTACTTTAAATACAAATCTCAATTTCACCTTATCTTGAACATTCCAAATAGATCATATAGCAACTTTTGGTTAAATTCTGTGTTCACACTATTTTAATAATATAAACATAATCACCTTCCTTTCTTATATGATTTTTTGCTCTTCTACAAATTAAGCATCATCTTTTTCCCCCATAAGTTTTTAAGTATCTAGTGCAATTTTTGGAAAATGATCCAGCATATCTATAAAATGTCAGTCAACATTACTTTCCACATAAACAAATCAAATAATCAAAATAATTAGCTTTTCCCCCAGGATCCCTCCATCTTATTGCCTTCCGTGTTCCTGTCTAGCCTGGCCTGGTTGGCCCTGGGGTCCACTGGGACCTCTCTGCCCTTTTCTCTTGTTAGAGAACTTGTTTTTTCCTCCTTAATTCATAAATTTGGCTGCTGCTTAAAACAGCTCATTATGCAGAATTTTTAAAATGTTTAAGTTAGGATAGCATGATGAATTTCTTCTACCTGTCACCAAGTTCCAACAGTTACCAACTCCTGGACAGTCTTAAGTCATCTCTAGCCTATCTACCCTACCTGGGTCATTTTGAAGCAAATTGCAAATATTTCAGTAAGTACCCCTAAAAGATAAGGATTCTGTACTTTAATATTACTATTAAAAATAGTAATAATTCCCTAACACCATCTACTCTCTAGTGTTCAAATTTCTAATTGTGTTATAAAAGGCATATATTTTTTTATAGCTTACTTGATTGGGATTTAAATAAGTTGATATATATATATGTTTTTCTGTGTTAACCCACAGGCTCCCCCTATGTCTTTGTTTAATTTATTGTAACTCATCTGTTGAATGAATCAGATTGTTTGTCCTGTGAAGTTTTCCACATTCCGTTTTGCAGACTGCAGCTCTACAATGCTATTTAACTTATTCCTTTACCTCTTTCATTTCCTAGAAATTGGTGAATGATCTCAGGTCCTGGTCAGATTCATGTTCATTTTTTTCCCCCAGGGTATGTGTTTTCCTATCATGAAGCATATGGTATCTGGCTGCTTTTTTTCTGTGTCAAGAGCTAATAATGCTCAATACTTCTTTCCTGCAATCCACCGATGGCTGCTAAATGGTGATTGTCTACTGCTCTCATTCCTCCTTCACTAGAGAGCACAGAGTCCTGTTCCGTTGGTACTTACTTGATATATGGTCATGTTAGTGTTGTTTGGGATTAATTCCATTTAGAAGTTGAAAGACATTGTTCCACGGTCTCTTAAGTGCTAAGTTTGCTATAAAGAAACCTGATAGAAATTAAAGTTTAGTACTTTTTTAAATGACTTGCTTGCTTACCAGAAGCTTTTGGGAGCTTCTCATTATCCCTGTGCTCTGAAACTTCAAGACAGAGAGCCTTGAACTAGTCATCATTTATTGCGATTTTTCAATCTGTAGATTGATGTCTTTCAGCTCTGGGAATTTTTTCTTTTACCATGCCTTCAATAGACCCTCCTTCTGTTTGTTTGGTTTTATTTATTTATTTTTTTGTCTCTTTTGGGAATTTCTGTTACTCAGGTAAAGGGCCTTCTTTTCTTTTCACTAAATCTTCTTAAATTTTCATTAAATCATATAAAACTAATATAAAATTTAATTTTAATTTTAAAAATCTTAAGATTTTTAATCTTAGTTTTATCCTTTGATACCTCCTGGTTGCTGCTATTTTGGAGACAGGAGGAGACTAAGGATTCTGCTACTCAGTATTATTACCTATACGGTTATTACCTAATTGCATCTCCTTGCAGCTCTACACCTCATATTTTCCCACTGCTGGATCTTATGTTCCCACATTTGAAGTCTCTCTAACCCCATTTTTCCAAAGAACAACTTCCATTCTCCTACAGGAGGAGGAGTTGCCTCAGTAGGAGGAAGAGAAAAAGACTGGGAGGTGGTTCTTATTTACTTTTAATCAGTCTCCTGTTAGAGTTCCATGACCATTCGTTCATCACCTGTATCTCTGGGTGTCCCATCCATAGGCACTTAAGTTGCAGTTTTTCTGTTCTGCTATAGGAAGCTTCTCAAAAGATGCTGACACCTCTCATCTACCATCATCTCTTTTCCAGTTTTATTTCTTCTTCTTTTTTAAAATTACTAATTCAAAAGGGTATCTTGTACTCTTATATTTATTGCCACACTATTTATAGTTTAATTTCTTATGGGAAGATTTATATCTTTTTTGTTTGCTTGCCTTATGGGAGTTTTAGGAGGGAGTGGAGGTAAACTTGTATATTCAATCTGTCATAAGTGACCAGAAGTTCCTACCTAAATTACTTTTCTTTTTTTCTAAATTACTTTTCAATACAATCCTAAACAGTGAGTCTTTCACCAAACTTCAATCTAAATTTAATTTGGTGGAATCCAAATTTTGGGACAGAAATGTATTGGATGCTCCTTCTAGAGCAACCTAAGTTTTTGTTTCCATAGATTTGAGGCTGTTCTTAAAATATAAAACTGTAAAAAAGTTGTGCTCATGATTTTCATCATTATTGTATTGTTATTCTATTGTGTTCTTTGCTCCTCCAAGGAAACAGAGCCTGAGGCAAGGATTACAGGTTGCAGATTTATCTGACAGGTACAATACCAGAGAAGCCTAAGTAAGAGGAAAGGGAGTTGAGGGGGTGATAGGTGGGGAGCAACACAGGATTATGCATTGTGTGTGGGCTACTCCTGCAGGGTAGGTATGCCACACAGCCATGTAGGCTACAGATACAGCTGGACGTGGTATGTGGAGAAGCTGGGTCTTGGGACAGTGTATCTGAGGCAGGTGGTGAGGATCTCTTCTCTAGCTCCCTACTATGCACACACAATTAGGCCCCTGCACTCTGCCCTGAATCATGAAGCCTCTCAGGCAGTCACTAGGGAAGCATGATCCTCTGATCCTCTGGCATAGGCTTTTTATTTATATATGTATATATGTATGTATGTATGTATTTATTTTTAAGACTAGGTCTTGCTATTTTGCCCAGGGACTCAACCACAGGCTCACGTTGCCCAGGGTACCACAGACTCAAGCAATCCCCAGTCTCAGCTTCCCAGGTAGCTGGGATTATAGGCATGCACCACTATTGCACCACTATTGCACCACTACATGCCCAGCTATTTTTGGGGACTAGGTCTCGCTATGTTACCCTGGGCGGGTCTCGAATCCACAGACTCAAGCAATTCCTAGTCCTAGCCTTGCTCCGTAGGCTGCAGTTAAAGGCACACGCCACCGTGCCCAGCCTGGCATAAGCTTTAACTGAGTCGAGAAGAGAAGCAGAAATCCTCAGGGGAGCTAGTGAGGCTGAGAGAGACTGATCATGTCCTCAAAACTGAGACATGACCATGCTAGTGGCCTGATATCCCTGGAGGGATATCATAGAAGCCAGTTCATGCTGAGTTCTTCCCTGGTAATTAATATTTCAGAGTGGAAGTAGAGGCTACTCTCCCTTGACTTCCTACCCAGGGAGGTTGGTTTAAGAGAAGGATGCCAATACATAGAAACAAGAAGCTGAATTCTGGTAGCTTTTCAAATGCTGTTGCAGGTGGTGCTGTGAGACATGACAGCCTCTTCTGAGCTTATAGTTAGCTTCAGTTGGACTCTGTGAGGAGCAGATACAGCGGTTCCTGCTAATGGTTTGACTGGGAAGAAGGTAACCAAGCCTTCTTTTAATGCAATAACAACTTGAAACAAATATTAAAAAAAATCTTCAAGTTCAGAATGCTTTCAGTTATCAGACAGCTTCTACTTAGTGTGCTACAGGCTGAACTCGTGCAATAAAGGCTGTGTTTCAGTGCATATGGGGAAGATCAGGGCAGGTTTGTGAACTCCTTGCCAGGCCTTCTGCATCTTGGATACTACATGGGGAAAGAGTCACTTGCAGATCTGTCCTGAGGGCAATAACTGACTGAAGGGACACACTTTGGGGTGCACTGTTCAAGGTTTGATTCAGGGACCTGACAAGCCCAACAGACACTGGCAGCGAGTCCGTGTTAATGTCTTGAATGAGTTCTAGCTTTGTTCAATTATCACGTGCAAAAAGCCTACAGCTTGCAGACGGCCGCTTGTCAGCTGGGGCTGCCAGAGGCTGAGAAGTAATCATTAAGCCTGCCATGGAGCAGACAAGCCACTTCCCAGCAGCCTCACAGCCTCCAGCGTGGTGTATATTTTCCTATTTCTTTTGGATTTACTCCTAATGATTGAACTATAGATTATTAATGCTGCGAGCCTCTGGAATCCCAGTGTGACTGTGCTGGGCTCTATTCTGCCCTCGGATCCTCCAGCACGTATCCTGGCCTGGCAGGCAGTGCTCCGGCAGCTGTTGGAGCCGCTGGGGCCAAGAGTGTACCGTGGGCTCCAAACAGTGGCTCCTATTAGCAGCTGCCAGGGCATCGTTGGTGGCATTTGGTGCTCTCTTTGCCTCAAATTACCAGGTAGAGTGAATAAATAAGTCACAAGACACAGCTAGGAGTTTGCTGGGTGGGTGACAAAAAGATTCTTCAGAGAGAAGGAAAAGTGGCAGAGGCCATGCTGGAGCCATGGTACCTGTCGCTCCACACATGAGCTCAGCTGGGTGGAGAACAGCACACACTGAGTGAGGGCTGGGGATTTAACAGGCCCACAGCCTCATGAGCTCAGGGCTGGGTCTCCTGTTCCTCCCAGAGGAGGGGCCAGTAGTTCTGTGATGGCTCCTTCAGGGTGGGCTCGGAGTCAATTATTTCCTATACATCCACTTGTTTCATTTTTACAACATGCCCAAGACACATTCTTAGAGAAACAAGAGACAATGTTTAGAGAAATTGTGTAACTTGCCTATAATGACCCTGCTAGGTGAGGGCTGAAGGAATCCCCCACATGTGTTTTCCAGGTGCCCTCACGTATCAACACAGAGAGAAAGCAAGGAGAGCCATTTTACATGCTCTAAGGCTGGTGTAATGTCAGCAGCAGGAGTAGAGCCCAGGGCAAGATGGCATGGTGGAGATCATTTCCAAGGTGGTGGGATAGTTATAGGGTTGAGTGAGAGTACCACATGATGCCTTACAGCCCTGGAATCAACAGACTATCCTCTGCCTGACTGTGACAGCCTAGTGAATTGTGAGAAGACCAAGCAGAACCAAACCTGGTGTGTAATTTTGTCTTAGTCTGTTTGGACTGGCATAACAAAAATACCATCACAGTCCCGGAGGCTGAAAATCCAAGATCAAGATGCCAGTATGGTTGGTTTCTGGTGAGGGCTCTCTGGTTTAACACTTGAGCGTCTCCTCAATGTGTTCTCACATGGAGGAGAAAGAAAGAGATCACTCTCTTTCTCTTCTTATAAGACTATGTTTTACCAGATTAGGGCCCTGCCCTTATGACCACATTTAACCTTAATTATGTCTGATAAAGACCCTATCTCTATATGTGATAACATTGAGACTGTCAGATGAATTCTGTGGGGATACAATTCTGTGTTCATAGTGAATTTATCAGTTGGGAGAGAGAAAATCAATAGAGAAGCTAAGCAGAGTATTGATGGAGGATGACTAGAGTTGTTGGTGGGAGGGCAGGTGGCTGGGAGGTGGGTTTTCAGCTGAGGCTGAATATGTTATATACCCTGCAATGAATGTGTTCTAAAATTGAAAATATATATCCTTATTTTAAAGGTGTTGCTCCACGGACTTCTCATTTGCACTTTTTCTCATAAGAAATCTGCAGTCATTGTCCTCTCTCTCTAAATAATATGTCTGTTTCCAATTGCTACTTCTGTTACTTTTTCAGATTGTTTATCACTGATTTTGAAAGTTTGATTATGGTATAGGCATGGTGCAATTTTTTTCATGTTTTTCATGCTTGAGACTCATTGAACTTCTTGGATTTGAGGGTTAGCATCATTTGGAAAATGTTTCTTTAGGTCTCAGCATGAAGTTGTTTCGTTGCTCATTGGTACTCTGCTCATTGTTTTAAACTCTTTTTTTCCTTCCCCCTCTTTCTGTTTGATTTGAGGTATTTCAGTTATTATGTCTTCAAATTCACAAATCTTTTCTTCAGCAAGATTTAATCTTCCATTCCTCCCATCATATATATATATATATATATATATTTATCTTAAACATTGTAGATTTCATTTTCTAGATGTTTGATTTGTGTTTGACTTTATGTAATTTTTATCTTTATTTAATTTTTAAAAATATGTGGATTATAATAACTGTTTCAAAAGTGTTATAAAAACTTTTAGTATGTTGGTCTGCTAGCACTATTTACAACAGTCAAACAACTCAAAATGCCCCCAAACAATGAATAGATTAAAAATTTTGGTATATATACACAATGAAATATTACTCAGTGATCAAAAAAGGAAATTCATGCCATTTGTGGTAACAAGGAAGGGGCTGAAGGGATCATGCTAGCTGAAATAAGTCAAAAAGAAAAAAAAATAAATATAACAGATGGTTTCATTTATATGCAAACTATAGAAAAGCCAAACAGAAGGTCAAGAAAAAGCAAAACTCGAAAGCTGACTACAGAGCTGAAGCATGCAACAAAGGTGGGGAAACAGTGCAGTCAAAACAGGGGAGGGACAAACACAAGGGAATGTGGTAGTGGTTCACTGGTGATATGGTGGCAGATCTGTGGTGACTACACTTGAAGGGGGAAACCAACTACTGTATAAAAATGAACAACAATGTAAGAAAATAAAAAACAACACCTTTAAAATGTTTGCCTGCTAATTCTAACATCTTTGTCAGTTCTGGGTTGATTTTTTTTTTTTTTTTTGCTCATTATGGGTTTCCTTTTTTCTGCTTCTTTGCATGTCTGGTCATTTTTCTAGCTACTGAGAGGAGACCTTATTCTGTACCTTACCCACTGCCCCAGGAATCTTGAAGTTCTCCAGGCTGGCCAATGGCAAGTACTAGGCAAGTAGGCAACTTTGTTTTCTTATTTACAGGGTGTGTTGGACTGCAGCTAAGGTCCTTAACTAGCTCCCACGAGACTTAAGTTGTACTGTCCATGAGTTCTTTGCTAGTCTTAATTCTAAATAACAGTTACCCATCAACTCTTCTCATCTCATATAGTTTAATCATCTAAGATATGTTTTTTGCAGTGGGATTAGGTATGGATTTTGTGTTCTACTTAGTTAAATAAACACATTTTTCTTTTTGCCCATAAGACCAAATTAGAGTTACCAGAAGGGGAGGGGGGAAGTGGATGGGTAAAATGGGTAGAAGTAGTCAACTGTATGATGAAGGATAGAACAGGACTTTCAGTGGCAAACTTAATGTAATATATAGAGACACTGATTTATAATGACACACACCTGAAACTTATATAATGTCATAAAGCAATATAACATCAATAAAAAATTAAATTTTTCCCTAAATTTTCTATAACAAATATGTATTGCTTTTGTAATGGAAAATACTAAAAAGCAAACAAATATGAATTTAATAATCCTTAAAAAGAAACATAAAAAAATCCAGGCTTAAGAGGAAAGAAATGAGAAATGCTGCATGTTTGATATTTCTATGCTGCCCAGTTGACTTCAAAGCATCTCTGCAATTAGTTTGCCATAAAAAATTTAGGGAGGCAGGCCAGTTTCTTCTTATGGTTCAGTAGACTGAAAACATGATTTCTGAAATGTATTTATTTTAACAATTCCAATAACAATAGAACAGCTCAGTTGTTTTTTTGGACCTTGGTAAAGATGTATTTATATTAAAGCAATTCGGTAGCCTTGTAGCTAACCATTGACTCATCAGCTATTATTTTAAATAATAACCTTCAACCACATGCTGCCAGGTAAGAAGGGGGAAGAAAGTCTATAAAGGATTTAACTCCTAAAGCAAAAGTTGAAACAAAAAGTGATATTACATAAATGCTCAGAGAGAGTGAAGTCAGTTTTGAACATACTGGTCAGATCTTTTGAACATTAAATCAAGACTTGAGCTCTAACAATGGGATAGAATATTTGTGATTAGGCTGACATAATAATGTGTGAGGAAGTTGCAGGCACCTTTGGGTTTGGCCAGTTGAACTGTACACAGGCATAAATGTGTAGGAAAAAACAGAAGTGGTGATATGAAAACTTTATTTCAGCTTGCGAGGCCCAGTACCCCTTGCTTGCCTACAGTGTGATAAATGCCACCCAGAGAGTTTGCCTGCCCTGTCACTTCTCTCACACTCCCCTTTTGTCCATCTTTGACACATGATCTATGAAGTATTTTCCTTCAGGCTAATCTCCTAAAAACAAGTATACAGAGGAATCATTTCCTTCTTCTACACATGGGCCCTCACAATACCTTTTATTAAGTACTACATCTGCACATCAGGGACTCAGGGACTCAGAACCAAATGATCAGCATTTTAGGAAATGATTGTCCATAGATACTGTGGCCAATGCTACTTAGCACAAATTCGCTGACTGTGATTGGCCCACAGCATGAATGTCCCAGAGACTTCCTGCAATGATGGAAATGCTCTATTTCATACTGTCCAGTGTGAGAGCCACTATTCATCTGGGCTGTTGAGCATGTGGCATGGACCTAGTGTTAATAAGTAACTGAAATTTTCACTTTATTTAAACTGCACTGAAATGTAATAGTCACATCTAGCAGTTGGTTTTCCCATTAGTGCAGATCTGAGGTGTTTGTAACTCTTGACAAAGTATGAAACAATTTTCCAAAACAATTTTTAAAAAAACCATATAATATACTAGACATACTTTATACCTCAAACTAGTAGTTTAAAATTTTAAGTGGCATTTGGAACCTACTTGGTTGCTTTTGGTGCCCATGGATTGCAATGAAACTATCTTTAAGAGTAAGCTTAAAATGTCTGCTCCATTCCTTTGCTAGAAAGTGCGCTGGAACACTTTTCACTCTGGGGTTCATATATTACTGACACTAAAGAAGCCCTGCTATCATGCTTACTTACTGACAATGACTCTCTCTAAGTGTTTTTTTCCCCTCAGACCATGATTCTGAAATGAGTCTATTGTTCAGTTTGGGTGCCTCCAAACAGAGAATTTTAAAATAAGTTATACCAAGTACACACATGAATGCAATTTTAAGATATTTACTCATTTGTTTTTTAAAGGAAGTTCTGTAGGTTTCTAAATTTGTATCAGCTTTGAAGGGCAAGGAATGTTATATAAAGGACTGGAAGTGTTCACCTCTTTCTAGGCACTCACAATGGACCTGAACACTGGAGCTTCAGTAATTACAAAATGCTGTGTTTGTGTAGTACTTGACTTCTTTCAAATACGTTCACATCAGCATCTACTTTTATTCTGTAATGTAGGGAAATTTAGCACAGATGAAAAATCTACTTTGTAAGTGAAGAATTGATGCTCAGTGACATGAAGTGGCTCACCCAAGTTTGTAAAGTGAATAAACAACAAAACAGGAATTGAACCCCCTAAACCCAATGTCTTCTCCACTCTAAGAGGAACTGTCACATTGCCAATTTCAGCTAAATATACATATATACCATGCATATTCCAGCACGTATACCATCAGACTATACATGCATGACAAAGATGGTGGTTGAGGTGGCAGCTATGGAGAATAGGCGGGTAGGTAGATTGCAGGTAGCAGTGGTGGTGTCTTTGTCGTAGAAAGCATTAAAAAAGGTAGGGATTTTTTAAAATGATGCAAATGTGGACCAACGTACGTGTATGTGAGTGATGTCTCAAACTTGATGTCACTGGTTCCATGCACAGTTCCCATTCCAGCACTGCTTGCTGGGGGTGCAGGGCTATTGCTGCTCTGAAATCACCACCCCTTCCAAGTATTAATATTTAATCTAAATTACACATTTCCTTTAAGGTAATGAAATCAGTGATTTTCTCTCGTGATCAAGAGAGTGTTCAGTTCCCCTATTTTAGGATGCAATGATGCCACTCAGAAAGGGTGAGGAGAGCTTTGAGGGTTCACTTTGAACAAGGTAAGTAATGAAATACTGGTGACGAGTAATCTGTTAATAAACTGAGCCCCCTGCTTCGCATCACCTGCTATAGATTGATGCTAATTGGCACTGAATTTGTTTACTCATTCCTTACATTCTCGTTAATAAAAGTCGTTAGCTTTAAAAGAAACATCTTGATCATGAGATATGATGTTTATTTTTCACTCATTCAATAGTGGGTAGCATCCTCAAGGAAAGATTTTTACTAACTTAAAGGAGATTGAGATACTTGTAATAAGACCTTACTTTCCTGATCCCTCAAAACCATTAAATAACTCAACCAGGCCTTTCTGATAAATTCTAATATCACATGCCACATTATTATGGCATATATCTTTATATAATTAGGTAAATTATTGTAACATATCGTATAAGAAATTTTTTTAAAGGTCCAAATTTCCATAGAAATCTAGGTATTAATTACTTTTACTATTCATTCCCGACTAAGTGAATGAGAGTGTTTGTTTTTCTTTCACATTATAATCTTTGGCATGAATAACCAAAGGGACATGTGCTGGCTATAATTTCAAGACTGTTCAAAACAATCTTGCCTTTCATCCCAAGAAAGGTTAATTCCACACAAATGTCACAGTGGGAAGAAGGAGGGAGGTGACCTACACCAGAAAAAACAAAAACACAACCCTAGGCTTTTAGCTAGAGTAGTATTCTCAATAATAATGGACATATGTTGTGTCAAATGGAAGTTGGCTCCACATTGGTCTGTATTTTCAGATTTAAGGTTGACCGTCTGGTTAACAAGGCATATTCAGAAATGTGGGTTCTATTTCAGGCTATGTAATCATATATAAGAAATTGCATTGTGTAAGAAGCTGCCTGTTGGAGCAAAGAGATCAGGGAGTGAGCAAAGGAGGTCCCAGCCAGAGTGAGGAAGCAAGTCCATTCTAAATCACATTTTATGAGGGTAGATAGTGGACTACAATTAAATAACTGTGAAATAAAATGAAGAGAGAAGATTTTGATTTTAGTGCAGCATTTGAGAGAACATTTTTTTAAAAGGCTATGAAACGAACTCAAATGAAATAGAATGAAATCTGAAATGAATTTCAATCTGAAAAGAAATAGATGAGCGGAACACTTTGAGAGGTTGCCTCGTTTTGGGGGAGTGACTACCAAGAAGTTTGTATCTTGGAAGAACTATTATCCAAAAACTTTTTGGTATGTACAAAAAAATTGAAAAGTTTAGGTGAGCAAATTTCAAGAAAATTTTGATAAATCTGGTAATAAAATTGGCATCTAGAATGTAGTGAGCAATTTTACTATGGACACAGCACAAAGCCACTGACTGCAGAGGAACAGATTTAAGTCATGATTAAATGACTCCAATTGGAGGCTAATAAACGAATTAGGAGACAATGTGGGCTGGCAGCATCCTGCTTTGCAGCTCCAAAGACAGAGAGCACAAGGCAGTTTTCCTAAGGGAATAACTTCTGGAGCCTCACAGTTCAAAAAGGTAATGGCAACCTTTTAAAGGGCCTGCTCAAATCCCATTTAGAATATTGTGCACAGCAGCACTTACCCACTAAAAATAGGCCATTCGAGTGTTTGGGAAAGTGTGGAGGAGGATGGTAGCGCTTGTGGGAGAGGAGGGCCATATGAGGGCAGTCTTTGAGAGCCGAGCATGTTAAGATGTGAAAAGAGGTGATTTAATCAAGGTTGATGAGTATCTGATGGGCTCACACAAAGACGTGAGGGCAAGACCTATTCACGCCGTGAGGATAAAGGATGGTACCGACTGCTAATTAAGGCTAAGGGGGAGAGGGATTCAGTAGGCAAGACTTTTCTTTCCTTTTTTTTTTCTTTTTTTTTTGCAGAGCCATGGGGGGGGGGTGCGGTAAATGAAGCTAAGGTGTGAGTAAAAAAAGCAGAGTTGGCACAGAATGCCTGGTTAAATAAAGCCCCATGACTGGGACATCTTTGGAAACTATCTTGCACCTTCCCTAGCCTCTCCACCTTCAGTTTCCATTTCCTGACTACTCATCACCCTCATGGAACTTCCTTCTGCTCCAGAAATATCACAGGTAGACAGAGCTGCTCCTTTGAAACATCAACAAAGGACTCACTAGGCAGAGGTTATAAAGTCTGTGATAGGTGTTCATATGTGTGTCTGTGGCAAGCCTTTGGGATACAGGTGTTCTTAAGAAAACTGGGGCAAAGGAAATTATCATAACATATTTGTTAGATGACTTTAAATACTATTAGTTCAGAAAGGAACAAAAAATACAAATGGATGCCATTCTATTCCGAAGTGGTGGGTTAATCAATCCATCAATTCATTTTTTTTCACTCATGCACATGCATGCATGTACACACAGAACACAGAACACACATGTGCACAGAGAGCATGTATACACACCAGCACACATACCACGTATGCGTGCATGTATGCATTCATACAGAGAGTACACAGAGACATGCACACACAAAGAGATCGCACATATACATGTGCAGGTACACACAGAGCGCGCGCACATATGCAGAGCTACCAGTGTGAATTTGTTCTCTTCATGACCAATGGCTTATATTGGCTCTCTAAAGTACAAACAAAAACTAAAATATAGGTAGACTGTGAGCCAGCCTGGACTACAGACCCTCAGCTGCACTCCTGCCCTGTGACAGCTGTCAGCCTGTGATCACGATGGCTGGCTATTCAGTTGCCACCACGAGTACCAAATCTTCTCCAAGAAAGCCCCTCCTCCGGCAACCAGAGTCACAGCTGGTGAGGCTGAGACTGCCATGGCATCTGCCCCTATGACTGCCACCACTCCCATTGATGGCTCTCTCTGGGCCCTTGATGAAATGAGACTAGATTGTGGAGAGTGGAGAGAAAGGATCTAGAGGGTTTCTTTGAAACGAAGGAGGAATCTGGTATTAAGATCATGCCTGACTTTCAGAAAACAGAGCAGCTGGTTAAGAGTCAGTCATCCTATCATGGAGGAAAACGCCCCCAGACCTGGTGGAGTGAAACTCGCCTGGATTCCAACAAGAGATGTTGCTCACGCTATGGAGGTCAGGGAAATAATCAGAAATCATGTCCTGGCCAAAATCAGCTAAACCGTTTGCCTGGCCTGCTTGGAAAGAGCCTGCCTGCTTGGAAAGAGCCTTGCCCAGTTCATCTGATAAAAGAATTAGCACTGGGGCCTGGCGGCATTTCATGGCACATGAAGAGAATGTGGCCCCAGCTGTGAGTCGACACTAATTCACATGGGGAGTGCTGACACATGTGGCAGTGCCTCCATGTCACTGGAAAACAGGCCCTTTGGTTGAGCAGCCGTTATTGTCCTGTCTCATTTGTGTCTCTCTTACATAGGTCTACCGGCACCATCTAATACCAGGTTGCACAATTTGCCATCCCAAATACTTGCTCTTTGCAAATCAGATTAACTTTATAAAATTATTACTATGGTCTTAACAGCTGGGTCCCAGTTTGTGGTCCTAAGGTCATGAAGTCTGTTTCAACATCATCTTATTCTCAGGGAAGAACATCTCCTTAGGACTCTTGAGTTTAGTCAAATGTGAAATATTTTCTTTTTAGAGAAGAGTCTTTAGCATATGTTGTTGTTGTCACCCAGCAAATGACATCTCTCTCTTTTTTAAACAAACAACTGATTCTCCGTTAACTTAAATATTCTGGAAAAGGTTGGGAGCAACAATAAAAGCCTATGCACTTACTCTGGAACAGATAAATTCAGCTTGTAAATAACTGGATTTCATTTATAATAATAATTAGAGTCAACTAACACAAAGGTTTGAGAAGAAAACACTTATGACTTTATCAAAACACATATACAAAAAGTTTCAGAAACTAAGTATTCTTTCTGGGAAAAAATATGAAAAATTCATGCATGATAAAAATGCGTAAGAAACTAGCTATAAAAAGAAAATTTCTTAGCCTGAAAAAGGGCATCTTAAAAAAAGAAAAATCTATTGAGAATGTCACACAATACTGATTATGTATACTGTTTAAAAGTATACAAGTGCTATCTCTCAATGCCTCTAAACTACCTCTTATTAGGAAACCCAAATGGCCAACAGGTATATGAAAACATGTTTAACATGACTTATAATCAGGGAAAGGCAAATCAAAACCACACTGGTGAGAATGACCCATATTTTTTTAAAAAAAGCTAGCAACAACAAATGCTGGTGAGGATGTGGAAAAAAAGGAACCCTCTTACATTGTTAGTGGGAATGTAAACTGGTCCAACCATTATGGAAAGCTGTACAGAAAATCCTCAACTTAGTAAAAATAGATCTACCATATGACCTAGAAGTTCCTTTCCTAAGAATCTACCCAAAGGACACAAAAACTAATCTGAAAGGAAACCTGCACTCCTATGTTTATTGCGGCACTATTTACAATAGCTAAGATATGGAAACAACCTAAATGCCCCCAAACAGATGAATGGCTCAAGAAGATGTATAAATCCACAATGATTTGATTACTATTCAGCAACCTTTTTTTAAAAAAAGATAAACCCAGACTATTAACAGCAACCTGGAAGGAGCTAGAAAGGAGTGTGCTCAGTGAAATAAGTTAGGAGGAAAAAGGAAAATATTGGCAGGTTTCACATATAAAAAGAATACAGGGAAATTGGACAAATGCTCAAAAAAAAAAAGAAGAGGCAAAACTTGCAGGCAAACTATAGGTTTGAGGAATATAACAGGGGAGAAAGTAGGAGAGAGTTCAAAACGGGAAGGAAGTGCACAAGGGATTATGGGTGACAGTTCAAGGGTGATGTGGTACTGGGAGATTTTGTGGACTACAAGTGAAGGGAGACGTCAAATACTGTACAAAAATGAGCAACAATGTAAGAAAGCAAAAAATTTTATCAATTAAAAAAAGCAGTAACACATGAAAAAACAAAAAGTTGTAAAAACTACGTCTTATTTCCAATCTTAGTAAGACAAGAAAAAAATAAAAACCTTAGAAAGATTGGAAAAGAAACAAAGCATTCATTATTGACAGCTGATATAATTTTTTTTATAGAAAGGCTAAAAGAATCTATAGGCAAATTATTTCAATAAATTAGAGCATTTAGAAAAGTAGCAGAATCTAAAACCATACAAAATACACTTCTATTATATATAATATATATATAGTTGCTCTCTCTCTCTCTCTCTCTCTCTCTCTCTCTCTATATATATATATATATATATATATATATCAACAATCAATAAGGCACCCGCAGCTGCCGGTGAACCTAGGCCAGTAGCTGCACCCACTCAGAAACCATACAGCACCCACTGGGCCCCTCTGCCGTCAACCTGGCGAGTAAGGGGGGACGCAGGGGCCAGCCGGGATCCCTGGATCTAACTGCAGGCAAGACTGGATAAATCCTTGATCCAGGAATAGTGGGGGGAAGGGGTTAGGGGGTAGGATGACACCCTTGCTGCTTCACCCTCACCCTACTTAGCTCACAGGAGAACTAAGAGCATAAACGTGCACACAGCGACATAGAACAGATGAGGGGCCAGAAAAGAGCGTGCGCATGCATGTGTGTGGGACACAGAACAAGGATCATTCAGAAAGATAGTAGATGCTGGAATGGAGAAACCACTGTGGTAAAGACCTATCAGACCTTCATCTATGGCTTCACCGGAAGCTGATGAATCAAAACCCCATGTGGAACTTGCTACCCAAGGAAACATGGCTCCCTCCCCACAAGCCTTGGGAGAGGAGGCCTGCAGAGTCAGGGCATTGGCGCCACAGCAAATCTGCAAAATGACGGAGAGGAGATGACCTGCAAGGACCATCAGTGGATGCCTACCCTCATCGAGAAACCTCACCACTGACAATAGCTGGGGGAAAGGATCCCCAAAGCCAGAGGTCAGAGAAATGAGGTGCAGAGATAGTGGAATGGCAAGGAGATCGTACTGGAGCCTGCAACTAGTAGACACTGATAGACCCCAAATGAACACGGACTGGGTGCCCAATACAAAGCTAAGGACTACAAACCATCAAGCACAATGTGCCATGGGCCTGGAACACAGTCCTTCATCCAACAAATGGACACAGCCACAGAGAAAAAGAGACCAAAGGACCAATGAACCCAACATAAACCAAAAAAGAACGAGAGTGGAGACTGAGTGAACACAAGGGGGTGGGGGGTGGAGGAGGGAAGGCATGCCAGGAACCATTTACCTTATTTACTTATGTAAGAATTTAGAAAAAAATAATTAAAAAATTATATAACATGAGAAAAATTTGGGATTATATCAGATTTTTCTGCAAGCCATTTTGAAGAAAATTATTAGCTTTTATTGAAAGATATTAAAGAAGACCTAAATAAGAACCATCCTATACTGGACTTAATATCAAGGATGTCAACTCTCACCTAATTGATTTAGTCTTGTTTAATGCATTTCTTATCAAATCAATGAGGCTTTTCACAAGACTTGACAAATTTGCTGTGAAACTGCTGTCAAAAGGGACAAAAATATCCAAACATCCCCCAAACCAAACAGGTTACATAAAATGAAGACCGTGAGATAATCAACACTTCATAAAAAAAGTAAAAAGCTATGCCTCAAAATGGGAGAAGATATATTTTAAATATAAAATCACACAAGTTTGTATCCAAGAGCATGAAAAATGAGATTCAAGAAGAAGAAAACCCAAAGAAAAATGGGCAAATGTCATAAATGGCATTTCACAGAAACTATTACAAATGGCGCATGAGCAAATGAGAAAGTAGTAAGACAAGCCATTTATCAGCAAAGGGAAGATTAAAAAACACAGGAATGGCCTCCATGCGGAGGTTCAGTAGGCCTACCTCAGGTGCACCAAGGCCCTCCTGGAAGGGGTTTAACACAACTTTCCGTAGAGCGTGTTGGCATCAACTTGTACACCTGAGGGAAATTCTTGCACATTGAGGTATGTCTGCGAAGCCCATAACATTGTTTGTAATTGCTCCAAACTGGGAACAATGCAAACATCAATCACCAGAAAAACAGATGAATGGATTGTGACAGGGTTGTGTAAGGGAATATTACACAGTAGGAAAGCAAGTGAACTGAGGCTCCTCCCCACCATAACCTGATGAGCCTCACAAACACAGGGCTAAACGGTGTTGACTTGATCTGGTCATTCATAAGTTGGCAAAACAAGTTGCTATAATAGTTGGGAAATCACATCTTTAAAACAAGGGGTTGGCCTGGTTCCTGTTTTGGTAAATAGGCTTCACTGGAACACAACCAGTACTGTGTGATGCTGTTTTCGCACTGCTGTGGAAGAGTTTAGTACTTGTGACAGAGGTTAGAGGGCATTCAGGCTGAAAATATTTACTCTCTGGCCCTTTATAGACAGTTTGCTGAGCCCTACTTTACAGGAAAGAAAGCGAATAATTAACCCAAGCTCCAGGAGACAGAAGGATGTGTGATCTAAAGGGGCTTCTAACACCTTAAAGTAAGGAATTCTCTCTTTCCTTCTTTCCCTTTACAATTTACTAAATTTATTAAAAAAAAAATACTAGCGTTGGCTTGAAAACTCAACAAAATAATATGAAAATCATTACCTGCATATAATATCTAACATTTCAGTGTTCCTTTGTAACTTTCACATTCTATTTTACATAGATAAAATACATTCAGTTTTATATTATAACTTACTTTTTATATTATAACTTATTTACAATTAATTTCCTCACATTCACTAAGTATTTAGTTACTACTTTATAATATGCATGGCAACAAGCTGTGGAATCAAACAGAATCAACATCTTGTTTTACCCTCAAGGAGCATAGGATAAGGAACAGGGGCTTAGAGACAAGTGCTCAGAGGAGGCTAACACAGGCATCATGGTGTATTAAATGCTGCATATAGTGAGTGAGGCAAAGAAGGCCCCAAGGGGCTTAGGTCCTGAGCTGCTTAAGATGAATCTCAGGTTGATTGGAGGCAATGTGATAAAGGCAGTGAAGTGGAAAGAAGCAGGAAAGCTTTCTACACACTGGACATACATCCACCTATAATGAATTGTAGGGGGGAAAGCTTTTTCATTTATGCCATGTTCCAACAACCTCTGATGAACAACTAAATGTTTTTTTAAATCAGAAAACAAAGTGGCAGTAGTACCTTATCATTTCCAGCAACATCATCTAGTAGGCACAAACTCCTTAATTAGACAAGGAGACCTTTTTCAACCTTACCTCCCAACCATAATCCCAGCAACTCTCCTCTCCCCTTGCTGCCGTAAAACATATCAAATAATTTGGAGTAGTAAATATATACATTAAAAAATACAATAGCACTTTCAAACTGGAAATTTTAAAAAAGGTGAAATTTTGGTGGAATGTAAATGCATGCAATTTTTCCAGGAGGCATTTAAAATGGAAAGTACTTAAAAATATGCATATTCTTTGGTCCAGCGATTGTACTTCTGGGGATTTAACTTCATAAAATAAGAAATGACACAAGAGGATGTACATAGCAATATTGACTATAAATGAGGGACAAGCAACAAACAACTTAAATAGCAACAGTAGGTTAAATTACGATACAGGTTTACAACTGAATATAAAACCAAATCACAATTTATAAAAAAAACAAACAAACATGCAGTTGTGGCAGGACACTCCATTTAATCTCACACTAAATTTCAAAAGTAAGTAGATTATCTAGCTTTTACATATGAAACACAAAGGATTTCATTTGTCCAAGGTCATATTTATCAGGTGAAGCCAGGGTTCAGAAGGACGCCATCTGAATCTCCAGTCCACCATCCTTGGCAGCTGCCTTCTTGCTTTTGCACAGCATAGACTAGAACCTGCTTACAGGGTTACTGTGAGAACTAAATTAAATAACAAACACAAAGCTCCTGGAATGTGGTGGACATTGAATACCCAGAAGCTACTAAATAACTTGCTTGAGGTCACAAAATCTGTGAAGTCAGAGTTTATATGAGATTTGAATCTGGTGTTCCCAGGAACGCATAGGAACTCAAGAAACCTTTCTTGGCTTCAATTCCTAAGGCAGGGTCAGAGTGAACTTTCCCCGTTCCCTAGTTGGCACCTCAGAAGTCGGAGTACACACAATGGCCTCTTCAGAAAGGAGGGAAAACTAGATAGTCCCTTTATGAAATTTTAAGTTCTACCCACTTTTCTTTCCTTCCATCAGGAATTACTTCTTTATGTAGGTGGCAAGAACACCGATTTCCAGTGCTATTGTCTCTTAAAGTGTATATACGTGTTTTATATACTTTCATTGTTTGTATAATGCACTTTATGATTTAAAAACATTTTTTTAAGAGGGAAGAGATTGAGGCTGTTACTGCCAGCCATCCCATGGGTACTGAGGACAGTGGGATGACTCCTGAGCTACCAATATCTGGTAGTGACTCTTGTTATCACCTTGTGGTCAGAGGGAAATTCTCCCTCTTTCTAAGCACCAGGCCAGATCCAGAAGTAGCTCTCTAACATTATAATCTTCCTAGAGGTCTGGAATGAAAGTGTGTCTTAGAATCTGACAAGACTACAGAAGAATCCTAGCTAGCCAACCTGGCACTGCAGAATTTCTTTAAAATGTCTTAGGCAAAGGACAATCTGCCTTTCCTTGAGCAGAAGGCTGGGGTCATACTCAACCTGTACTGTGGTTTTGTGGAGAATCTAGGACCAGGTGCTTCTAAAACAACTTCTGAGATTTTTGACCATCACTCCTGGCAGCCTGGGAATGAAAGGACCATGGAATAGTATCTCTTCTGGGCGTTTCCATGGGGGAGAGGCCATGCATTGGATATATCTGGGCCCCAGGTTTGTGTGTAGCTATGGGGGCCACATATGGGTACCTTTTGGTACCTGCCTGTCCACTGTGATACTCTGCTCTCCTGCCAATGGTACTAGTCAGACATTCTTTATTATGTTAGCAACCACAGCCACACTACCTTCTCTTGGTGAGTTCCACTTTGCGCCACAGTGCATCACAAAATCATACATCATATACAAGCCATCATGTTGCATTTTCCCTGAAATGCAATGTCCAGCCTACCTGTAGAGATCTTTGATCATGTTGTTGTCAAAGCGATCACACAAGTTGTTGAGGACCTGTTCATGTTGGCCAAACAATCGGATATAGTTGGAGACGGGGAATGGCTTCTTTGAAAGGCAAGTGATGGTTTCCACCATTTTATACTTGTTAATATGTATTCGGAAGTAGGTCCCCTGTTTCGCACTACCTGTGATTATTTCTAAACCCTGCAAGAAGGTAGATCAGAAAAACAACATCAGAAACATCTCTGGACTTTGGGAACTTTATCACAGCAATTTATTTTTCAAATATAACAGAGAGGTTATATCTTATCACTTTTTCCAAATAACAGTAATGGATATTGACTGAACTCAGAAGAAGATAACAGTGTGTCAGAAATCACATACTTGGACTTAATGACTAAATGTTCCTCAGGATATTTTAAACTGTGATTGCATTGTTCCGTGTTTCTAAATTAGTTGCTAGGTTACGACCAATTCTCCATTACTCAATACCTCACACTGCTAATACAGGGAACTGGGTTTATTCTCTTCTGAAAGTTGTTCTAAGACTTCATTTTCTCAGTTCCTTACAGCATCACTTTGAGGAACACTTCCTAGTCAAAAGTGATCAAAAGGAATAGCAGTCATTTCCAAGTTTACTTCAACAAAGGAAACAAGGAACAGATAAGTCTGTGGTAGCTGGGTTTAGGAGGTTTGACTGGTTTTTAGGACCCATTCTTAGGAGAAGTTTCACATTTATGGGAAATACACATACAACTTCCTTAAGGTGACGTTTTAGTTTGTAAATGGTCAGGGTGTGGATGTGTAGCTTTACAACCACCTATAAGCTGATAAAACTGTCACAAACCCAAACGACAAGGAAAGATGCTGCTCTGTTCTAGGCTGTTACCACCTTTTCTAAAGCCTATGGTCTTACCCACCAAACACAACTCTTATACACCCAGGAAGCTAAACTGGGAACCCCTGGAGGACAAACATATATTTAATTGGTGATGGTTGAACATACACTTTGCCCCAGACTCTGAATTCAGTGCATGGAAACCTTCAATACATCTTTGATGAATGCATATAGATTTGGCCCTGAACTTAATTAAAGGAGGCATTTAGAAAGCCAAGGTGAACTAGACTGCAATGATCCCAAACATTTACTTAGTCCTGGACACCCCCTGGGGATTTTGTCTAAACAAGGACACAAGATTTCACTAGATGTAAAATTGAAGAAACTGGTTTGTGTTCAGTGCTACATGGCAAAGCCCTGAAGGGGAGTCAGCTGATTGATTGCAAAGACACAAGGTGAGCTCTTAGGAGGGGGGGGGGTCAGCTACATCTTGGGCTAACCCCAAGTGTGGGTGAGAAATTGCATATTTTGGGATGTGTGAAAGCATAAGTACATAGGAAAGGGGTGGCACCTTAAGAGAGGTGCAAATGCTCCATCATTCAACAAGATGGATGGAGACGGAGAGAAAATTTAACTTCTTGGCAAGTGTTTAGAAAAAAACACACAGTAAGGTATTCTGGGAGTGCCAAACATTCAATGGAAATTATTTGTACATTATATTTCATAACAGAAAAATATATTAACAATGAATTTTGTACTGTAGAAGTATAATAGAAATTTTTATTTATTTTGTATCTTTATATTTACAAACATAAAATTCCTCCAATATTTGTAATTTTCCCAATATTTATATTTTTATAATTTAATATAGTATATATAACATAAATATATTATATAGTATATAGTATATAATTGTATATTATATATACTTATATACTATATAAGTATATATAATATACTTATATATTATATATAATATATAGTATATATTATATAGTATATAATATATATATATAGTATATATAGTATATAAGTATAATATAGTATATTATATATACTTATATATTATATATAATGTATAAGTATATATGTATAAGTATATATTATAAATATATATTATACTATATTATAAATATATAAGCATATATCATTCCATTTTTATAAAAACACACAGTAGCACTCTTTCTTTGTATTAGCATTTTAACAAAATGCTAATTTTAACAAAATGCTAATTTTAACAAAATGCTAATCATAATTTTTTGTGGTTGAAAGAGTGGGGCATTTTTGTAGTTTTCTTTCTGTTTATCTGATTACTTGTAGTTGCTATTTAAAAAAAATGACTAAAATGGAGCCAGGAGTGGTGGTGTGTGCCTGTAATTCCAATTACCTGGGAGGCTGAGGCTGGTGATCACTTGAGTTCCTGGGTTTGAGACAACCCTGGGAAACATAGCTAGACCTAGTCTTTTAAAAAATTTTTTAAAAAATGACTAAAATGATAAAAGTGATAAATGATAAAATAATAAAAAACAAACTTCAAAATACATTGAGCTGTAGTAAACGCTCTTGCCACTAGCATTTCTCTAGTTCTAGATTGCCCCATGAATGGAAACCATTCATTTCCTCAAGCATTGACTTTTCAGAGCTGAGCAACAAAATACCACCCAGTGTGGAAATGAGGTATCAAAGAAGAATCCCTGGTACTGTCTTGACTTGGTGACCTGCCATAGTAACTACTATTTCTGAATAAATACATATAGACCTATGAGAGTGAAGAATATGCCTGTGGCATGCATTTCTAAGATGAAACACAAGACTTTAAAGACCATTTGAGTTGAGTATCAGTAGATTTATCCTTGGCTCTCCAATCCTAGGGCAGGAGTTTCCTTCACAGTCATGAGACGACTGAATACCTGAAAAGGGGCCACTTCCTTGGCAAAGGTGGCAGGGAAGCTAGGAGTCTGTGAGAGGGGGTGCTGATAGCAACTTGGGCATAGTTTTAGCTGCCAGGCTTGCCCAGAGCTCACTGAAGTGCAGTCAGCAATCCCACAAGGTTTTGATCTCCCCTTCTCCTCTTACAGAAGGGAAGGGAACACAGGTGGAAAGGTGTACACCTTAACACCTGCCCAAGGTGACTGACTAAATATTGATTTTACAGTTTCACTCTATATCCTACCTTTGCTCACAAGGACTCTCTGCTTAGAGGGGCTGATCTGCATCAGCCTGAGCTCCTCAAGATTCTTACCACAATAACTTGGTTGATCATGTCTTGACAAATTCTGACAGAGTCCTGATGGGTCTGGCTGAGAGTCTGAACAGTATCTGTCCTACCCCCAAAGTCAGCATGTTGTGGTATTTTCAGCATTGTCTGCAATGATTTGTCATAGATCTGTTTATCTGGGGGTCTTTTCAGTTTTTAATTTAAAGACTGATTAGAGTTTTTGAGTTGCCTCTCCATATTTTTGCACAACAGAGACACGAGGGCTTGAAAAGTACAGAAAACAGCCACTGTTGGTAAGGAAATGACTAAGTCATTAGTGCTATGATAGTTAACCTTAACTTTGGAAGTAATTATGTCCATTTTAATGAGATTTGGCACTGTATGAGCATAACTTTGGGGAAGCATTCTGGGAATTTGGAATACAAATATTTTGCATTGGCATTAAAGATAATTTACCTACATTAGGGTTTCTAAAACATAAATTACCCTTTAAGAATGAGCAGACCTATCTCAATTTCTTAGATTCCCATTCACAGTTGTCAACAAATCAGGAAAACCCAGTGAAATTCAGAACTCTTTCTCCCTATTCTCACAAAGAAACCACTCCACTAAATGACAATTTAAGACAGCTTTCAGCAGTGCCACTCCATGAAGAATTTGGGGGTAATGATAATTATTTCACACATGTTCCAATTCTATGGAATGTATCTAGTTCCTTCCTTTAAGTGCACAACCAAATTATTAGTAAATTTGGAACCTGAATGTCAGATGTTAATGGAATAAATAATGGAATAATGGTTCTAGTGTGGGTTTTTCTTTCTTCCTTTTTTTTGAATACAAGTATCCTTTATGATTTTTGACAATGGTTGGAAAAAGCTAGAATTCAAGCCAAATGGAAGACACAAGATTAATCAGTCTTAGTGTGCAAGAAATCAAATTTCCAGCTCTCATGATGAACACACAATTTTAAATTTAATGGCATCCAAAGCAGAATTTGTTGTGACAAATTTCTTTATTCCATGGTGTATAAGCCAACAAAGCATGTGGACGGGAATCTGTAAATTAGTTTATTATGTAGATGACTTGGGGTCCCCTTTCTTCCTTTTGTTGGGTTACCTCTCAAGGAGCTCATGAATTACTAAAGTATCTTTTTATTTAAATATTCAAATTAGTGAGGGCTATAAAAGTTTGATAAAATTCACCCATACTAGGTAAAGATAGAATTTAGTTCTAATGAAATACTGTTCAATGTCCTCTATTCGCAATCAATTGGCTATATTTAGGTGACTGCCTGACCATTTTGGCAACAATTTTACTTAATCAAATTAATTCCAACTCCAAAAGATTGCCATGGAACCATCCTACAATTTTTTTTCTTGGAGAATAAAATGGAAGAAATCTGTTTAAATCTTCTGTACTAATTAAAAAGGAGGCCCACCTGGCAAATGGTTAATTAAAGTCAGGGGTCCTGTTCAAATACTGTCATAGCACCAGCCAAAGAATCTATTTAAGTTGCATTCTTATTAAAACTCATTATCTAACCCCCCCCCCTTGGCTCTTTCTCTGACTTTATTCAGAAGGAGAGCCAGTGGTTCATAAATAAATGACACTGAATGTAGGAAACCACACAATGTCCTTGAAGAATCTGCTTCTGTCTGAAACCAGTCTAATATTTTCTAGTTCTTGTACATATCCAGTTATTTACCTACAATGACCGATGTGCTCAGCCACTCAACATAGTGTGTTTCATCTTTTAATCCATCGTCTCACCTTCTCTGTTAGCATGTAATTTTTCCAAGGGTAATCACGACACCATTCCCTTTGAGAGATAAGTTCTGTGTCCCCTTCTTGAATCCTAGTAGCCTGTGGCTGCTTGGCTGCTCCAATAGACAGTGTGAGGCAAGTGAGGCTTTGTGACTTTTCAGACTGATCAAAAAGTCAATCTCAAATTGCTGGTGAGGACACAACACTTGGAACCATGACTTGTCACATAAGAAGTCTGATCATTTCGAGGTACCATGCTGTGCGGAAACCCAGGTAATACTGAGAGCTCAGGTGTGATGCAAACTGGAAGTTGTAATATCTTTCATGACCTAGACTTGGCAGCCACACTGTCATTTCCATGATACACTCCTGACTAAACAAGTCAGCCCCTTTCATTGTGGAAGGGGCCACACAAGGTCATGAATACCAAGAGGATTCATTGGGGATCAACTTGGGGGCTGGCCACCACAAGGGCTTTCTGTTGCATGAGCCAATGCATTATACTAAAGACCAAATAAAGAATTTAATCCCTCTGTAAACAAAGTATGATAAGTAAAATCAAATTTAGGACTAATACTTACAAAGTCAGACTGGGCCCTCTGCACCTCCAAAGGAGTTGCAATGGCAGGTTTGGCAATATGCAGATAATGGTACGATCCAGGAAGAATGCCCCCTAGGAGAAATGGCAAGTAGTCTACAGTTTAATTTAGTTATAAACATATCCGGTAACAGCATTTGTATAGTTGTATCACAAGACAAACAGAGATGCCAAAAATGGTATATGCTACTCAGATTTTTCAAATAAGGTTCTGCTTGTTGTAAGACATCCCCTGAGATAGTTGAACTTTATTTAATAAAATCAGTATGACTATACCTTTATACCTTCTAGCCACCAATGCCCAAGATATGCCAAGCTGATGGTGTGTATCTTGTGTATCTCCTATGTGTAACCAAAATGTTAAAGTTAAATAGGATAAAGAAACTCAATCACTGCTTCAGAAAACTATCAGGGTCAAAATCGTACTATTTCTAGCTTGTCCCAGAAGTGTGAGTCTGATTGAACTCTGCTCTCTGAAACACATCCCTTCTCTTTCCTAAGACCACCACCTTTCCTAAGGTCTCATCTGGACTGAGAAGCAGAGAAGGACCTCTAAAAGCCATTTAATTTGGCAGCAAAACAACAACAAAACAAGAACAGGAATGTAAGGCTTTTGTTCTTTAGTCTGATGTGTTCTGTGTATGAACATGGTTGTTGGTCCATCAACCTCTTGGAAGTGATCATGTGATTTTGTAAATATGTATTTTCCTGATGGGAGGTAAATGACATCTAAAGACACTCTTTTCAAAGGTAGCTATCTCTCCACAAACAAAAAATTGTTATTCATATAATCATCTCCATAGGTGTCAATAAGACTTGGGGGATTAAAGAGGACTGTTCTACCACTGCAGATGGTTTGTCTCCTCCATCCAAGTATCAGAATAGCAGGCTAAGGCATGCTGTGCTTGGAAGGGTCTCCTTAGCATTGAATTTACAGTGAGAATGAAAGTTTGCATAAGATGTCAGGTCATCAGGCCACTCAACAGTTTAAATGGGAACCAGAGTTATTATGTGGTCTATAATAAATGCTCAAAATCCAAAGGGCCATAGTCAATAATAATGCCAGGTCCATAATAAATGCTTCCAAAAAATGAGTCTTTCTCTATCTCTGTGAAAACGAGCTGAGGTTCAAAGGCACCTCCTTATCAAGAAACACAAACGGCTGCCTGAATCCTGATCCAGGCTCAATTGGTACTTTCAGCAGAGGGAAGGTATCCTACCACTCACCTTGAATCTTGGCTCCCTTGTACATGGGGATGAGCCGATCAAAATCAGAGGGTGGTTCCATTACAGGCTCAAGGGTTGGATCAAAGAGGTTAAGCATAGCTGCTGCCAGCTGGAAGCCAATCTCTTTGGAACTGAAGTTGCTATGAGTCCAGTCATTCGAGTAATATCGATTCGAGAATTTTGTGAGGGTGCCTGCAGCTCTGATGGCTATGTCATTGGTGTGGAAATTGGTGTCAATCACCAGGCGGCCATCATAGACAAGGCATGCATCATTGAGTGCTTTAAAAGTTTCGTAATCCACATTTTTCTCACAGAAGCTGAAGAAGATCTACAAAGTGAACAATCACATCATTACTCAGCTATCTTTTTTCATTTTGCTGTCACAAGAATGTGAATGGCTTCCAGGGTATTTTATTATTTGGGGCACACAAAAATATCGACGAAAAGCTGGCTGCAATGGGAAGGGGGAAGGGAGAAAGAGAGGAAATGGTCTCTTAGTATGAACAATTAGCAGGGAGAATGATGTCAAATGATAGAATATCTACTACTGGAACTAATATAGAGGTTTCACATTCATCTTCTTTCCCTTTTTCTGTGTCACTTCATCCAGTTTTGAGTTTTCAGGTTAACCCATTCCTGGTCTTTTAATCTCAGAAAACCTATCCCTACAGGATGCCTCAGTGAGGATGAGAGCCCCACCAGCCTGAGTATTTACCAGGTTGGGGTGCCTACTTTGTTGCTTACTGACCTGGTGTGGCAGGCAGCTATTCAAGAAATATTGATGTGGTACCTACAATATGCCAAACACTGTGTTGCACCCCCCTCTACATAAGACGTATAGATGATCTGCTTGCTCCTCTATTCCAGATCAATGTTTTTTTCATGTTCATCTGAACATCTTCTTCTCTATTGATTTTTAAGACATTGAAATGGTCCAAGTTCATGGTTTTTAAGTTTTCAGTTGTTGTTGAACTAGCTAAGTGCAACCATTTTTACCTTAGCTTAGATATAATTTTCCATCTTATAAAAAGTAGACTAAAATAAATGGACCCATGACATGGCTTATCATCATACTGGTGGCCACAACACTTCTTTCTTCCTGGGCCTGCTTTACTCACTTCACTTGCCTCATTCTGTCTACAAATCAGCTGTAAAGGGTCGGAGGAATTCCTCTTCCACATCCCTTCCACAGTGAATGTGTAATAATGGTGAATGATCCCTGAATGAGCCTATGGTAGCCACAAGTCATGTATAGCTATGCAAATTTAAGTCTAAATTAATTAAAATAAAATGAAAATTCAGATCCTCATTTTTGCAGCTGACTTCAAATGCTCAAAAGCTATAGGTAGCTAGGACTGCCATATTAGACAGCACAGATATAAATGATTATCATAACTGCAGAAACTTCTATTGGATAGCACTCGACTCAAACCCATCACCTCTGTGATGTCATTTGTTCTCCCTCAGGATCCAGTAGGGTCTTTGCTTCTTGCCTACCTCAGTTACCTGATCCTTTCCCAGTTAGTCCTATCACAGACAGTTTCTTTCTTTCAAATCTCTTTTAACTATTTCTTTTTCAAAACTTACTCAATGACTATAGGAAAATAGATTCCTGAGTCATTCTCTCATTCTATTTCTGTCTCACTAGTTCTTCTTTTCTCTCCTCCACTTTCCTTTTCCACTCATATAAAAAATATAGTTAGTCATTTGATTTGAGTTGAAAATATTCACAAAACTTGAGTCCTTGAAAAATTCTCAAAAGTCCCTTTTACATCTCCTTAAAAGCTCTTTTAGCTATTAATTTTTTTCTAATTAAACCTATTCTTTGTTTAGTAGCACAATAAATATACTAGTTGTTCATATCTTGGGCTTTAAGGGTAGTATTATTGCAAAAGAACTATTTTATACTGTCCTAAGTGTTGGCATTCACAATTTGTCTACATATGGGGTTTGTGCACCAGACTAAAACTAAATATACAAATCTAACATCTTCATGGCAACACATGTTCTAACTTAAAGAGCAAATAGAATTTATTTGCTCCTATAATGCCAGCTGAAAATCATGTATTGGATAAAAATATAAACTAGAAATATCTGGCCACATTATGTGGCTCTGAATAAATAATTAAGAATACTTACATTTATAATTCTGAATAGGGATAACAAAACTCCCTGATTTATCAGATCAGTGATCTGATAAATCTCACTCATGATGGACTCAAACGAACATTTCTTTTACAAGGTTCCATAACAGAAACTTACACATCAAGGTCAGTGAACCTTAACAGGATAAATCCAAAAAAAACCCAACACCCCAAGGCATAGTAAGCACATAATCCTCATAGCATAAAACTGCTGAAACTCATAAATAAATACAAATTTAAATATTCCAGGGTTTATGGCACATTATATACAGGGAGCAGTGGCTTGAGTGACTGCAGATTTTTTAACTCAAAACTCATGGATGTCATGAAGAGTCAAAAAAATGAAGGAAAACATAAACAGATGGGACTACATCAAACTGAAAAGCTTCTGTACAGCAAAAGAGACAACAGAAAAAACTAAAAGATACCCAACTGAATGGGAAAAAATCTTTGCTCTCCACATGAGTGATAAGGGTTTAATAACGAAGATCCACAAGGAACTCACACAACTAAACAAAAGCAAAACAAAAAGC
>PVHY01011489.1:0-47799 GCA_004024945.1 Uropsilus gracilis
GTTTGAATAGAGTCCCTCCAACATTCCAGTCTGTGCAGGACCTCAGAATATGGCCGTATGTGCATATATGGCCTTTGCAAATGTAGTTAAATTAAAATGAGGCTATACTGAGTTATGGTTGGCCCCAATCCAATGACTGATGTCCTTACAAGAAGACACAGGCACACAGATGTTCACGTGAAGATGAAGGCAGACACTGGAGAGATGTGACCACAAACTGAGGTCACCCGTGGATCCCCAGAAGTTGGAAGAGACAAGAAGGATCTTCCCTTGGTGATAAGGGAGTGTGGCCCCAGTGATATCTGGGGTCTAGATTTCTGGCCTCCAGAACCACAAGAGAATAAACTCCCACTGTTCTAAGTGCCCAGATTGTGACTCTTTGTGGCAGTCAGGGCAATGGACAGTACCACTGAGTCCTGCTTTCATCAGCGGGGCGGTCAGGACCCTCTGAGGGCAGTGGCAAGGAGTGCAGGAGTTAATTTCCCCCAAATCTGCTGGCACACAGGTGATGCTCACTGGATGCTCCTGGTTGTTTCTGGCCTTATCACCAATTGGTCATTCGAGAGATGAGCCTTCCTGGTCTCTCTGGCTCCAGTCCAGATTCTCCCTTCTCCTCCATCTTTCTTGTTAAAATCAGATCACTCTTTCCCTAATTCCGAGAGCTCTGTGGTTACCTGTGGCACTCATGGCACCTGGGATAATTATATCTGGAACACTGCTTTGACCTTACCCACTGACAAACTTCTACTCATCCTTCTAAATTCAGTTCAAAGTGCAAAGACACTTCAGGATGCTGTTCCAGCTTTCTCCTGACACAAGAGATCCCTACTGCCCTTCCTGTGGTCCTTCAGTCTTGGACAGAAACCCAGCCCCACATGCCATTGTCCATGTGCGGTTTGGTCCCAGAATGTACCCACTTATCTCCATTCCTGAGCCCCTGTCATGGTCCCTACCCAGCCAACAATACCCAGAGGCCTCTATGGCTTAGAGTTGGCCATCTGCCACTTCCTCTCCAGACTGACAGTCCTGCTCTCCTTGGCAACCACAGGGGCTTCTGAAAATCATAATTAGATCCTGTGTCTATCCTGTTCACACACCCTCCATGGCTCCCCATTGCTTTGCAGTCCACCCCCTCACCTCCTCCCAAGTTCCTGGTGCTGAGTTCTAGTCCCTGCCTGCAGACCCCCTCCGGCCTCCACCTTCCTGCTCTTCCCCCCTCACTCATTCTGTTCCAGTCACCCCAGGCTGTCCGCTGTTCCTTAAACATGCCCTTTGTGTATGTTATTCCCTCTGCTTGGTATGCTGTTCCCCTAGTGCTTGTTGGCTACCTCCTGTTCCTCGCTCAGTCACCTTTCTGGACCGGCCATGCTGCCAGTTATGGGAGCCCCTCTTTCTCCTTGCCCAGTCACCGTCAAATCCATCATGGTGTTTGACTTTCCTGCCACCATGTGTCACAAGAGCTGATTTGGACCAGCCTCAGCCCCAAAGTGTCCCCAGCCTCCAGCCCAGGACATGGCATCTAAAAACTGTTGAGTGATTATGAGTAAATGACTTTACACAGATGTGAGACTGGCACCTCTGTCCTTTGCGCACCCCACTGGTGGCTTGTTGCCCACCCCAGAATATGCATCCATGCTGGCAGTGGAAAGAAGGTACAAAGGGACTGCCTGTGCCACAGCAGCTGCCTAGGGGCTCTCCCCCCAGAGCAAGGTTCCAGGTGGCAATGGGTGGGTGGCTTGTGGACACTGTCGGGGTTCTGGTTCTTCCAAAGCTGTTCAACTCCCCCCTTCAGGGTATGTGACACTGTGTGTTACTCAGACTTTCTGAGCAGCTTCCCCATCACCAGTGATCAGAGAAAGTGGACAATCACTTGGGGGGGGGAGGGGAAGGAGAGAAAGCATAGTCATTGGTATTACTTCACTGCTATATTGTTAGCACCTAAATCCGAAGTATCATTCTTAGTATCGCCAAAGGTTGGCACCTTTTCCTTAAGCCAGCAGTTTTTCTACCCCCTTCCCCACCCCGCTTAGTGTGAAAGGTGCGCTGACCTGGGGTTCACTCACCCTGGTGTGCAGGGGCCTTCCTGATGAGCCACCACCAAGGGACTGGTCCCCTTTGGTCTCACTGGGTTACCACTTGTCCAGAGTGGAGATGTGGCTGGCCTTCTTTTCCCCTGGACCTGTAAGAATCAGACATGGATGGGCTGTGGCTGGAGGCAGGGACCCAGAAGGTGGGGATGTGGATAGCTCCCAGATTGCAAGGGCCTTTAGAGCACATCTGGGCTCTGACAAGCTGGGTGACCTCAAAAGTTTTAAAGATCAGGAGTATGGTTGGTTCAACAGAGTTCTGTTTCCTCCTTCAGGAGAATCCTGGCTGACATCAGGTCTCTACCCCTGAGGCCCTATTTTTGACCGCAGGACTTCCCCTTCCTTTCCTTTCCCCATGCTGCTTCCTGTCCTCCCCTATGTCCCTCTGATTCCTTCACCATGGGGAGATCTGGGTGGGTGTTTGGGTTGGGCTGGCTTGAGAATGGAGGAAGGAGGAATGCCCTGCAAGGCTACCCCAAATCCTCTCCCTATCTGCAGCTGCCCAGGGCCACAGCTCATGATCACTCCATTTTACGGGGCTGTCTCTGGAGTCTCTATATGAGCGCAGTGCCCAGGTGCCACCCTGGAGGATAGAGGCACACGGCACATAGGGGAGTGCCCTGATGGGGAACACAGTCAGACCCCAGAACAGGATCAAAAGGGAAACTTGTCTTTGAATGTCCCGGCCTCAGCTGCCCTTTCCTTTGCCAGGGGTCTCTGAGTGGGGTCAGTGGCAGGGCTCAGGGGCTGCTCCTTCTAGCCAGCAGGGTCTTGGAGCTGACTCTGAAGTGTCAGGGGGATTCCAAGGTCAGTCAGAGGGGGCATGCGGCAGAGTGGAGATCATTCTTCTGGCTTGTGATGTTCGGGCTCACCCATGTGGAAGCCCCCCTCTAACAGGGGGATCTCCTTAGAAGATGGGAGGGAGAGGGGATGAGAGACCTGGGAGACCAGAGGTGGGAGCCAAGCCAGGATTTCTCCGCTAAGTCCAGTCTGGGCTTCCAGCGGGGTGGAGAGACTAGGGGTGAGGAAGCCCAATACCTGCTCCCAGTTTTCAGAGCTTAAGCAGGGGCTTCACACCCACTCTCAGAGTGAAACGCAGGGAACAGAGGACCCCAAGCCTGACGAGGCCAGTTAGGTTCCTGGGTTGATGAGCTAGCTACAAACACAGCTCTGCCAGTGCCCTGCTGAGTGACCTTGGCTAAAATCTAACCCTCTCTGGGCCTCCCATGCCTTCTTTTGTCAATGGGTGGAGGGTTGGGGGGAGGGAAGCCCTGAGAAAAGCGCAGAGCAGAGCAGAGTGAGATCCCCAACCCACAGTAGGCTGGCAGGTCGGGGTTCCCTTCCACCCTGCAGCAGGGAATCCCAGTCATACACTAGCAGAGAAAGGTCTGGGGGAAGGGGGTCGTTCCTTCCCTCACTCCCTCACTGAGGTGGCACCGAGGGTCCCCAAATACCCACCCTTACCTCTTGGGAGAATGTCTCTAAATTTCAGGTTCCAGGAGCAGAAGCCCCCTCATCACAGGGATGCGTTGGAGTGCTCTGGAGCTGACCCTAGGTTTGGGGGGGGTAGGAAGGAAGGGGTTCTCCCTCCCACCCACCCGTAGCTCCCCGTTCGAATACCCCAAGACAGGCAAACCCTGACCGATGCACCCCCCAAGGAAAAGGGGAACACAGCTGGTACCTCCGCCCTGTAGCCCCTCCCTGCCTACTCACCGGCCGGCGGCCGCAGCGGCAGGAACCCCAGCGCCTGGCCCGCGCGCGAAGACAAGTGCACCGCCGGGCAAGGGCGTGTGAGCAAGAGGGTGTGCGCGCGCCGCCGCAGAGCTGACCCCCTCCTCGCCGCCCTGGGCCCCGCCCCGCCACCCAGGGAGGGGGCGCTGACCCCGCGGAGGGAGAGGGGCCTCGGGTGGCGCTACAGCCCGACCTCTCACCCAGCACAGCTTCCCCAGAAGGTGGGGAGAGTCCCCTTCCCTGGTCTAGCACGAGCCCCCTCCCCCTAGGGGCGTGACTCAAATCTCAGACAACGCTCCAAAAAGACCTGCTGCCGCCGCTGCTCCCCAGTGCTCTTTACACCGACGGGAAACTAAGACCCAGTTGGGGTGGGGGGGTCCCCTGGTCAGAACCTAGAGCCAAAGCAGTGCTAAAAATCGCTGCCCCTGTCCCTGGGGTCTCCTCTCCAGCGTCTAGGAAGAAGAGAAGCTAGGGAGACAGAGAAAGGGGGCAATTTAAGCTCCCGGCTCTCTTAAGTCTAGGGGTTCCCTGAACCAACTCTTAAGTCTAGGGGTTCCTAGGGGAACCCAGGGTTTTGGGTAGCTAGTGGTGATGCTGAGATTGAAGGTTCCAGTGAGGGAGGAGGACCACAGGTGGCTAGAAAGCAAATCACAGAAAACTTCTCAATCTCACCTTTGAATGGTGCCTTCCTTGGCCATGTCCTTGCCCCCGGCTGGGTGTACCACTGAACGTCATGGGTGGCAGGACAGTGAAAGTCACAGTGCCAAATTAGAACAATGTGGCTCCTGGGGTCTGGGTCACAGAGAGAGAGGAGAGATGGGGGGGGAGAGGGGGAGAGAGAGAGGGAGGGAGAGAGGGAGAGAGGGAGAGAGAGGGAGAGAGGTAGAAAGAGGGAGAGAGGGAGAGAGGGAGCCAGCACCACCTCTGGGGGTCTCACTTGCTAGGGAGGATTTGGGCTGGCAGCTATGTTTTGATTTTCTTGTCCTCCAGGGCCCCCTAACACTCCCAGAAAGCTGGTGCCCTCCATATCACTGAGTTCTCCCTGACAGCCCAGCAATCCCCTCTCTGAACCCCCACCCACCTTCTGCCTTGGCCAGGGGTGAGGAGGTTTTCTTCTTGGGATTAATAAGGCTTCTGAGAGCCTCTAACCTTTTTGTTGTTATTGTTTTCCCCTCTCTTTTCTTCCATTCATTCTAAAAATAGCCCTCCCCCTTCACCCCGCCTCCCGGCAGGAGCATCACGATAAAGGTAATGAGCTCCACAAGCAAATCCAAGGCCGGGATTCGCCCAGCCTGCAGGACTGGGGGACGCCAACCGCAGGGGCAGGGACAGGGTGGGGAGTAACCACCTGCGCATCCCCTCCCTGCCGTTGTGTGAGACGGTCAGAAGGAGTCGCCAGCGTGACCGTGGCAGTGTTGGGAGGGAAGGAGAACAAAGGAGTGGGGGGAGGCTCTGGGATCTGTTCAGTGGAGGGAGAAGGCAGGTTGCCCAACTACAAAGTCTGACAGAGGGGGCCATGCTAGTCTTGGGGGGAGAGATTGATGGTGCCTCTGGGTTTCTTGGTCCCGCAGAAGGGGAGAGTCTGGAGGCAGCTGTGACAAGGGGGGCATCTCACGGCGGGTTCTCCTGCACACTTGTCCTCTAAGTCTCTCCTCTGGTCCCCACTGTCCCTTTATCCATGAAGCTGCCACCAAATTACATCCTCACCCATGTGACTATTGCCCTGCCTAACTTCAACCCTACCCCCCCCTTGAACCACGAGGATGATTCTGACTTTTGGGAGTAGTCAGGCCCCCAGTCCCCTTAGTCCCAGTCCTTCCGTTGTCACCCTGGACCTTCTGCCACACCCACTGTATGTCCTAACCCATCCCACCTCAGGGCCTTTGCAGCTGTCTGTTAAGGAAGTATTGCCTTTTCCTAGACCTCTTCTTCCCCTATTGTTCAAAGTCTGGAAAATGCCAAATCCTACTCACAATCACCCCTTCTCTAGGCATGTCACCCTAGTTTACTGTCCTGTCCTCCATTCTGGGGTCACTTTTTGCCTCCCCTAGGGAAATGTGGGGCATGCTGTAACTTGGGTCTGGCTAATTAGAAGGAGAACACTGATAAAACCACCACAGGAGAGGCCCAATTTCATAAGACCCTCTTCCCAACTAGATACCCTGGAAGCACCCTAAGATAAGGGAGAAAAGATTCTGTAGGGGGAACCTCCTATGATGGGGACACTGAAAACAGTCAGGTGCTTTGATGTTCCCCACCTCTGGACTCTTAACCCATTTCCAGCATACACTAGAAAAAATGATCCACAGGGACTGTGTTCCCGGCCTGCTGAACAGAAGCCAGGCTCAGGCAAGTGTCAGGATGGTAAATAAACAGAAAAGCAGATGAGCTGTAGGGGGAGGGGAGGCACTGGGGACAGCCTAGGACCACGGGAGGATGGAAGCTGACCTTTCTCCTGTTATTAGCTTTTCCATCATTTATTATCTTACACTTTTTTGAAGCCAAAGGGAAGGATAAAAGGAAAATTGCTTTGTTGGCGGGTACAAAAGCCCAGAGAGGGCTATGTGCTCCCATGGGATTGAAAACGCAGCTGTTGTGCTGAGAAATCAAACACCCTTCCCCCTCCCATACTTGCCTCCATAAAATCGTGCTCAAATGCTTTTCCAGCACCAGCTATGTGAGCTTGTGTGCCCAGAGATTGATGGGGGTCTGGCGAGCAGTGGTTCCCAGGGTTGAGGTGACTGATCCTGCAAACAGCTGGGAGGGATATGTCATGTGGCCTATGCAGGGCCAGGCTCAAGACTGAGGGTTTGTGGGGCTGGGGCTGTGGGGGATTGAGGAAGCAAGAACTGTTCCTGAAGGCGCATGTGAGTGCCCCGGTCTTTGTGCTTTTCATTACCTGGCCAGGACTGGCCCTCAAGCTGATGGTGTTCAAGGCCTGGAAGATGGGAGAGAGTAGGGCAGACAGGTGGGGGTGTGTTGGTGTGGGGAGAACTAGGGAAAGGAGAAACAAAGGCATCATCCTTGAGGTCCTGGGGCTTTCACAAAGAATTATCAGGTGGTGAGAGCAATGAAGAAGATCAGGGCTGCCAGATGAAACAGAGGATACAGAGTGGCACAGAGTTATAAAAATAAGAATTCGTTGTATTTCTAAAAGTCAAGTTTCAGTGAGCGGCCTGCATTTTTTTCCCCCCCTAACTCTGGGAACCCTTGAACGGAATTTTCTGGTTTGCTGCGGTGGGGTCCGGAAGATCTTTTCATCCTGTCTCTCTTTTCCCCTCCCCTTCACAGGCATCTTTATGTCACCCTCAGGTCTCTTAATTGCTCAACAAGCTCCTGTCTTCCTCCTTTTCCTTTGTTGTCCTCCTCCCCTACACTCTTCCCCAGGCCCCTTTCCTCCTGCACCCTTTTCTCCATCATCCCCACCTTTCCCTTACTCCCTACCTTTTCGCCAGCACCCACCCTTCCTCCTCTTCACTCCACCACCTCTCCTCCCCCACACCATGCTCCCCTTCCTCTAAGAGAGTCCCTTTCTCGGTGCCTACCCACTCTTCCCCTCCCGCACCTCCCCGTGCAGATCCCCGGGGTACAAGAGGGGGAACCCCGGCCGCAGGCGCCTAGCCCCACGCAGGCGCAGAGCAGCCCGGCTTTCCCAAGGCCGTGGCTGCCCCCGCACTGCGGCCCGCGCGCGCGGTTGTCAAGGCGACGGCGAGGGCTGAAGCGGAAACCTCGGGAAGACCCCGTTCTCTCTCCCGCCCCCTCCACCTCCACGGCTAACCCCACTCCGGTTTCAGCCGGTTTCCCCGCCCCGCCCCCAGTGCGCACTGCGGCGGGTGAGGATTCCCCGGCCCACGGATGGGGTGGAGGTGGGCAGGGGGGCATAAAAGCGCGTGCGCATTGGGCGCGGCGTTCCCCTCTGAGCCGCAGACGAAGGGAAAGCCCTGGCGCACGAACAGCGCACCCCCGCGCAGGCGCAGTGCGCACGCGGCGTCCCCGCGGCCCCGCCCGGTTGTCTAGGCAACGCACGCGGGCAAGGTTGGGAGCGCACGGAACTCCCGTCTCACGCCCCCTCCTGCGCATTGCGGCGAAGCGGGGGATTCCCTGTTGCCATTGCGCATGCGCGCGCTCAGGATTCCGCTTCGGCTAGGACCGAGAGACCGGGATTTTCTGCGAACCAGAACGCGCGTTTCCATCGTCGTCTTTATTCCCCAGGGCCAAATGCGGTCCTCTCAGTTCCTGTTTTATCTTCACCTCCTGGTCCACAGCTACCGCTTTAGAAGTCCCGGAGCAGGATAGCTGAAATCTCTTCTCCTTAACTCATATGCCCACTATGCTCCCTTTGGCCTAGAGGTGAAGCCGGTTCCTCAGGCTTCTTCCAGAGGTTTAGTACCATTTGGTCTCCGACGTACCCTGGCACAAAATCCCAACAAAGGTGGCTCCTTTGTTAGGTCCTTCCCAACACCATCTCCCTGATTCTCCAGACAACCAGATCGGGTACTGGTTTCAGCTCCACTTTGTAGAGGAGGAAACAGGCTTAGACACATGGAAGACCTTGCCTAAAGGTTAAGAGGTCACATATAGACACGCAATTAATGCAGGCCATTTGGGATCCTCCAACCTGTTTTATGGCTGACATCTTCAGCCCTGCTTGGGGGCCTCATTGCCACCAGAGTCTCCCACAGCTCTAGATACTTCCTGGATAAGTGCACAAGCAAGGGACTTAGTTTCCCAACCTATGTAAGGGGCCAGTATCTCTGTCATTAGGGCCAAGATAATGCTACCACGTGCTAGGCCGGGGCTCAGCACCCAGTACTCAGTCCTGCTTCTCACAGCTGATAGTTTCCCATTTCCTGGTGGGGATTCTGCTTACTTGCACCTGTGCAGATTCTCCCGGGGTTCCACTCACACATGGTCTGTCCTTGTCTCAGGGTTTGCTGGTAGATCACCAACTAAACCAGTGCTTAGTGTATGTTGGTTAGTTTTGAGGCCAACTGTCTTTGTCTCAGGTACCTTCCATGTGAGACCTTCGCTGTACCCAATTATTTATTTTTTTTGTACCCAATTATTAATGGCAATGCTTCCTTAAACAGGAAGCCTGTGATCTCTGGGTTTTTGTACAGTCTTTTTTTTGTCTGTGTAGAAAACTATGCATTCTTCCAGATCTACCTTTGTGAAGCCTTCTACCTCCTTATCTGAGAGAAGAGCTCAGGGCCCTTTGGCCCACTCTGATGGCCCAAGGTTGGAGACCTCCTGGAGATCTGGTTCTGAATTGGAGATCTGAAAGAACAGCCTTATTGGCAAGAGTCAACAGGGCAGAGGCCCCGAGGGGGAAGGAGCCAACACTGTAGAAGCCAGCAAGAGGCAGGCAGTTCAGGAGAGTAGGATAGAGGCCACAGAGTCAGCTTTATGGGCCACTTGAGTGAAAGCCATAGCAATGACTAGCAAACTTTTGACCCTGTTCCCAAATGTGGACTCATCTTCTGACCACCTTCCTTCTCTACTGGGCCGGGCACGGTGGCTCGTGCCTGTAAGCTTCAGCCTATGAAGTGGCTGGGGCTAGGGATCGCTGTTCGAGTCCCGCCTGGGGCCTGTAGCGAGACCTAGTTCAAAAAAAAAACAAAAGCTGGGTGTGGTGGCGTGCACCTGTAATCCCAGCTACCTGGGAAGCTGAAGCTGGGGATTGCTTGAGTCTGTGGTACCCCGGGCAACGACAGCCTGTGGTTCCATGGGCAAAAATAGTGAGACCTAGTCTCAAAACAAAACAAAACAAAAAACAAAAATACCTTCCTTTCCTACTGACTCCTTAAGGTCAATGAAGCTCTACTAAAGCAAACCAGGTTAAAATCCTGGCCAACCCTTCCCAGCTATACAGCCTCAGATGTGACATTCTTTCCCACCCAGATTCACATGCCCACTCCAGCCTCCAGGCCTTTAAATGTTCAGTGCTCAGCCTGCAATGGAATCTGACGCATCTCCTTCTAAGGTCCACTATGAAGAAATCACTCACCAAAAAGCATGGCCAGGATTTGGCCAAGATGCCTCCCATATTGGACTAACAGCAGAACAACCCATCTTACCTGATGCCAAGCACAGGATGTGAACTGGGTGCCTCTATGAACAAGGTGCCTCCAGGTCTCCAGAAGTGCTGCAAGGGCTAACCATTTCTGAGTCTCCCCCTTGCAGGAGCCCACAATAATGGGATGTGCAGGGATATTAGTACAGGTCCCTCCCGAAACAAGTGGTCCAACCGGGAGAGGGTGCTGCAGGATGATTCTGACACCGTGCTCAGACTGCAGAGACAGCAGCACCCTCTGGGCCCTGTGTGTCCCCTGTCCCCTCACAAAGACTTCACTTGCACACAGTTTCACCAACCCTCTTTATTGGGTACTCAGTCCCAGGCTCTGCACGCACAGGAAATGGGGTGGGTGTTACTGGGAGCAGGGACCTCCCAGTAGGAGGCATGGCCAACACACCACCTAGCTCTCAGGACACAGGCGCCAAGCCTCGGGCCTTCTCTGTAACCTTCAGAGCTGACCGGCAGGAAGGCGTTAAGGGTCATGACCCTGACAGCCCAGGGAAAAGGCTACCCCATTTCTGGGCTCACTTGGGGGCGTTGAAGGGCATGGCCCTCTGGTTCATGGGGTTGTCTGGTGATCGCAGCCACTCTTTTTTGAGCAGTTGCTTCAGCTGCGACAGGCGCATGTTGGGGTTCTCTTGTTTAAGACGTGGCAGCTGTGCCTCTTCGAAGGCAGTGAAGGCTGCCCGCATACGGCGCTCAGGATGCCGGTCAGCCTCCTCGGCCACGCTAGGAGTGGACAGAGGAGTCAGAGGGGACCAGGTGGCTCCACCCCTCACCTGCCTGCCCAGTCCCCACCAAAAGATCCAGGCCCCAGGGGAAAGTCCTGCCCCAAGTGTCACGCCCACCCTAAAGGCCAAAACTGCCTCAATTCCTCCCCCAAGGCCCAAGGTGAGGGGAACGCCCCTCCATACTCAGCCCCTGCCTGCCTGCCGGACCTGAGCACTGCAATGGCATCCTCTATGGTCCGTGCCTCCAGGCTGCCCTCCTCTGGCACGCGGCGGTTCACGTTCTCTTCCAGCGGCACCTCCAAGTGACTCTTGGCTTTCTCGACTGGGGGCGGCAGGTGGGTGAGACAGTGAGGGATAAGCAGAGGTGCAGAGTTCCAGAGAAATGAGAGAAGTGTAAAATTGGGGAAAAGCAAGAGGAGGAAGAGGAGAAGGGCAGGCAGGTAAAAAATAATCGGGGAGGACAAAAACTGCTTGGGCTAGGAACCCCTCCCACCTGTGGTCCATCCTTCCTACCTACCTACCTAAGGATGGGCCCCTCCTACCTTCCCAATGTCCACCCCTGCCCAGGCTGTACTGCGATCTGAACTGCCCTGTAAATGGGCTGACAGAGAAGGATCTTGCCCAGGGCTACTGTATTCTTGGCCTCAGGGCACCCTATTAATGCCCTGAGGATCCGGGACACACAAGCTATGGGTGGGTGCAGATCAAGCAAGTATCACCTGTGTGGCCTGTGCTTAGAGCCAGGTCTGCCAGGCCACTGCAGAACTGCCCTTGGCCATGCGGAGCCCAGTCACCTTTTCTGGGAGTGGGGAAGGGACCTGGATTCAGTCCAGGGGTCAGCCCTGCTACTCATCCTTTAATGGAGCACAGGGAGGCTCTAGAGTTGGGGAAGATCTCACCTGGGTCTGGAGCTTCCTTGTGGGGATGGTCTCGCCGCAGTGTCTCCTCTATCTGGGCGCGGGTGACCTTGCTGGGTGCTGCCACCCGGGGTGCCTTGCCCCCCTTGAGCTTGGAGTCTTCCTCTTCCAACAGGCGTTGTGTCTCCTTCTTGCGTTCCAGTTGCTCCAAGCGCCGCTTCTCTTTCTCCTCCTGGAGAAAAGGGTGATCACGGGGGCCTGGACCTCCACTCCCGTCACAGAGACTGTGGACTGACAATGGACCGTGGCCCTGCTATATGCTAGACCCTGGGCAGGGACACAACTGGGAACACAGTAGGATACCCCAGGGCTCACATCGGAATCGACTATGAGAATAGAGAATCTTGGGTAAGGCAGGTGGGTGGATGGCTCTCCTTGGGAAAGTGACACCCAGTAGAGAAATAAGTCAGAAGAGAGCTGGGGAAGCAGGCCGTGATGGCGCACAGCTTTCATCCCAAGCCTAGGACGGGACGATAAGACTGGGAATTGCTTGAGTTTGCAGGTTTGAAACTTGCCTGGAACTACATAGCAAGACCTCGTCTCAAAAAAAATAGCTGGGCGTGGTGGTGCGTGCCTGTAATCCCAGTTACCTGGGAGGCTGAGGCTGGGGATTGCTTGAGTCTGGGGTACCCCGGGCAACGAGCGTCTGCATTCCCCGGGCAACATGGCAAGACCTAGTCTCAAAAAAACAAAAGAGAGCTGGGGGACAGGACAGGAAAGTCCTTGTGTGAGTTCCAGCGGTGGGAATGCATATGTAAAGGCCCCGGGGCACCTCGTGAGACACAGAAACAAGCCGGGAGGCTGGTGTAGCTGGACTGAGAAGTGAAGAGGAAGAAAATGTGGGATGAGGTAGGACCAGGCTATCCAAAGGTGGCAGGGCCTGGTTCCAAGTGTGCCTAGGACAGGGTTCTCCCCTGAAGGCCAGGAGACCTTGGGGAGGCACTAAGTGTCCATAACTGTGTGTCACAGGAGCTGTGGTTGACCCTACCTTAGCTTCCCAGAAAGTCGTGATAGCAGCTATACAAGGGGACAGCTGGTCTTCAGGGTGTGACCTTGGTCACTCCCCCACCAATTCTCCAGGGCACAGAGTGAGGCTCTGGTTCATTTATAGTGCAGTTTGGTCATAGGCTTACCCACCACCTCCCACCTCACACTTTGGGACAGTCGCTGAGCCTGCAACCTCCCATCCTCCCCTTCCCTCCTGGACCCTAAGGCCTCTGACATCCAAAGATCAAAGGTATTTGACTGCAGGGGCTAAGTGTCCACTTCTGTGCTCAAGCCCCTGGAGCGGGCCTATTGTGCTTGGAGCCCTGGTTGTCCCCCCTGCTGCCGTGCTGCGCAGAGGACATGTCCTCGTGTTCACTCCACCCTCAATACAGTGCTGCTTTGGGAGCCTTTGCTTAGCTGTTCTCCCCTGGAGCACTCTCACAAGCCTCTCCAGGTTAACTTTAGCTCCTCCTTATGAGTGGCTCCCTGTCTGCCCTCTCCACCACCTGGCTCCTTCCTATGTTCTATGAATCTGTGCTTCCTAGACTTCGATTATCTGGTGTATCCCGGAAGCGGGAACTGGCCTGGGCTGAGAGGCTGCCTTCTGACACCCACCCAAGCCCATAACAGACGCTTGGTGAAAGTGTGATGAGTGGATGAATGACTGGAAGACCCAGTAACCCAGGAAGGACATGCAGCACATGGCCATTAGCATTGGTCTCTAAGGATGTGGGACTGAGGAGGGAGTGTGAGCATTTATATTTTGACATTCAACAGCAAAAAAATTCTTTTTTTTTGAGACCAGGTCTCGCTATTTTTGCCCGTGGAACCGCAGGCTCATGTTGCCCGGGGTATCACAGACTCAAGCAATCCCCAGCCTCAGCTTCCCAGGTAGCTGGGATTATAGGCGCACGCCATAACACCCAGCTATTTTTTTGGAACTAGGTCTCACTGTGTTGCCCCGCGCGGGACTCGAACCGCAATCCCCAGCCCCAGCTGCTTCCCAGGCTGAAGCTTACAGGCACATGCCACAGTGCCCAGCCAAAAAAAATTTTTTTAAGCCTCTTGCAATTTTTCAAAAAGGGCAATTTGCATTTGGTGACATCCAGTGAAGGGGAAAGGATGAGTTCATTTGATGGAATATTCTGGAACCATCAACAAACAGCTTTGTAGATGAAATGGAATTCAGAGTCAGGTACTCATCACCATGTTGTAAAATATAAAACAAATGGAGACAACAGCCAGGATGAAACCTGGGCCACAAACTACGGTCCAGCTGGAAGCTGATGCCAGCTGTTGCTAAGAGACCTGGCTGGGGGGATCCATCTGACCAAGAATACAAAGGTCGGCTGGTGTCACATGTCTCGTTTCTTCGTGTTTGGGAGCAAATACAGATTTCTTTTCTTCATAAGAAAGAGTATCTTTTTAAAGAGAAAGAGGGCCCAGGTAGGTCATGTCAACGCTGGCCCCAGGTGCCCACTAGCAAGCCGGATGGATGGGCCCCAGAAAAACATTTAACAGGGAAGAAGAGCCTAGGAAGCTCCACACAGAACAGTTGGGAGGGGGTACTTCCTGGAAGAGGCCCGACGGCTGGGAATGTCTTCGAGCAGAGTTGGCATGCTATAGTCCTCCTCCTATTTTGGTAGCTTTGTGGGAATGGAGCAACAGCTAGTCGCGGATGGAGGCTCTGGAGCAACAACAGCAAGGTCAGGTGGCTGTGAAAGACCATCTGACCTCTAGCTGTCCTTCCCGGTGTACACTACACAGGTCAGCAGCCAGGCAAATGTTCCAGAGCTACAGACCAAGTACAAGATGCCCACCAGTATGTTACCCAAACCTAACAAAACAAAGGGTAGTTTTATGGTTTCAGGGGGAACCAGCCAGGCTTTAGCCCCACTTCATGGCCCTGTGGCCTCAGTTTCTTCTTCTGAGGATGGGAGCCCAGGCCCTAGACACAGAGCAAGGGATGCCTCCTGGGGGGTGGGCTGCTGCTTCAGGACTATCAAACAGTCCCTGACTTTTCTGTCTGATAATAAATCTCTGGCAGACACTGATCTATCTTTTGTGTTTTCAAGGTTTCTATACAGTTGACCCCTGAACAACATGGAGGTTAGGAATGCCAACCTAACCCCTACATTGTCAGACTGTTCATATAATTTTCGACACCTCTAAAACTGAACTGTAAGTTTTCCCTTGGTATCCGCAGGTTAGCCATTCCAGGACACACACACATCCCACCTAATGCCAAAACCCACAGATGCTTTAAGCCCCATCTTTGGGTTCTACATCCCATGGATTCCACCAACCAACACCCACTCACAGTTTTGCTTGGCTAGGGAGGACCACCTCTGTTTAATGGAAAAAACCTGGGTATTAGCAGAGCTTCCCAGTTCCAACCCATGTTGCTCATGGGTTCACATCAGAAAGGAAACTCAAGTGCTAGCTTTAGCAGCAAGTACACTACAGTTGGAATGATACAGACATTAGCATGGTCTCTGTGCAAGGGTAACATAGGAATTCCTGTGAGGTTTCATATTTAAAAAAGAAAATTGATAGTCCCTTTTGCAGCATGGGAAGTGGGGTGGGGTAAGGTAACCAGTGACATTCAGTTGCCACTGAAAAATAAGCTGAATCCAGCTCTGCACAGAAAGCTGTTCTCCACTGCCTTTATAGTCCCTGGACGAAGAGAATCTGTCATTCCTTCCTTGAGTGGGGAAGGGGTCGATCTGTTCCCATCAGGGGTGGCTGAACACAGGAGCTTGGGCTTAGATGGATCTCTGGCGCCACCTACTGGCTTTGAGCAGATAAGCACCAGTCCGGTCACCAATTGCCCAGTCTTGTCCAGGGACCCATTAGAATACAACCAGTTATCCTGCTGATTGTTTTCATAAAAGCCCAGAAGAGCCTGTGACCTCGTCAAGGGGACCCTGTCACTTCTTTTCTCAACACTGGCACTGGTGGCATCTGGGACCAGCTTATTCTTGTGATGGGGCCTCTTGTGCACTAGAAGGTACTGGGTTGCATGCGTGGCTTCCACCCACCAGTGCCAATAGCACCCTCCACCCATTGGCTGTGACAGTCAAAGCTGTCTCCAGACCTCCTCCTCTAGGGTTGAATGACTGAATGACTTCAAGTGTTGGCCAACCTGGCACGACACGAAGGAAACAAGTCCTGGCTATCCCAGGCCTTTCTTTGCTGTACCTCCCCGCCAGGCACCTCCCTGGCACTTCCTATCACTTTTCATGTTATTTAATTATTTATTTTTGAGACTAGGTCTTGCTATGTTGCCCAGGGTAGTCCCAATCCCACAGACTCAAGCGACCCCCAGCCTCAGCCTCCCAAGGTAGCTGGGATTACAGGCACCCGCCACCACACCCAGCTGCTTTAAGAACCAGGTCTTGCTATGTTGCCCAGGGTAGTCTCAAACCCGCTAACGCAAACAATCCTTATTCCTCTTGCCTCCCAGCGATTGGATTTATAGGCACATGCCACCACGCCCAGCCCTATGACTTTTCATTAACTACCAGCCTCACCTACCAGCATGTCCAAGGCCCACCTACCTTCCGCTGCTCCTTCCTCATGACGTGTTTGTCCTCATCCTTCCAGTAAGCATCCTCCAGCTCCTTCTGCTTCTTGGCATCGGCTGCTGCTTTGGCCTCAGCCCTCCGTGCCCGGGCCGCTGCCGACTTGGTGTTCTCACCCTGGAACTTCTTGGGCATCCCTCAGCAGGCTGTGAGAGGGAGAGCAAGAGGGGAGGAGCCAGTGAGTGTGGGCTTCCACACTCAAACCCCAGACTTAGAGCTGCACAGTCAGGACCCACTTGGGGCCTGTGGACTCATCTATAATACAAAGGCTTTGGACTTGGCGTGCTCCTTTTTAAAAAGTTCACTGACATGGAATTCACCTAACAAAAGGAACCATTTTAAAGTGATTAATTCAGTGGGATTTGGCACCGTCACAAGGTTGTGCAATTACCACCTTTGTCTAGTCCTATCCCCCCAAAATAAGAGCCCAGCCCCAGAGCAGTCACTCCCCATCCCCTTCCTTCAGTGCAGCAACCACTGATCTGCTTTGATGCACTGATACAAATCTGCTGGATTTGCATGTTCTGGACATTTTATATAATGGATGGAACTACGTGGCCTTCTACATCTTGTTTTTCTCACTCAGCACATTTTCAACATTCATCCATGCTGTAGTGTGTCAGGCTTCACTCATTTTCACGGTTAATACTGTACTGTGTGGATGGACCATGTTGTGTTTATCTGTTTGTCTATCCATGGACCCAGGCAACCTTTTAACTCTCAAGAGTTACGCAGCTGTGAATCCTAGGGGCTGGCCTGTGAGCAGTCCCTCCCACCCGTGGCCTGTAAGGTCTCAGTTCCTGGTCTCACAGTCTCACCCTGGAAAGCATATGCCCACAGCTAAAAGGTATCATACCCATAAGGCTGCCATCCACCTGGTCTGAGTCCCATGTAGATGATGGAGAAATGATGAGACATGCAAATTGCAAACACCACCCTCCCCATGCTGGCCTTCCACTAAGGCCTAAGGATCAACTTGATCAAATGTCCCCAAAACCTTAAATGTGGGAACTTACTCTCATTCTAAGGTGCTCTTGGTCCTCTAAAGCAAGCATTCATTACTGAGGACTCTCAGCCAGGTAGTAGAGAGCTGAGTTTGGAGTATTAGCACTAAAGCTTGTTTTCAGGTGAGGGAGGCATAGGTGTGGAGTTGATAATTTAACAGCACCTCTTGCAGAGTGCTTAATGGGGACCTATTTGCTGTGCAGTTAAAGAAATTTGCCTTCACCTCTTGGGCCTCAGCTGGCTTTGTCTAGAAAATGGGTTTGTTCTGTCCCCTGAACTCTGATTTAGTCCCTTGCTGAACCCTGGCCAGCATCTAAGAGCAAAGGGAGAGCATGTGGGAACCATCCTGGCTCAGAATCACTATGCAATTTCCTACCCTAACCTCCTACCTATGTGACTTGTGGAAGAAGGGGCTCCCATCTCTGGGTGCCATTGGAAACTCTCACAACAGCTGCTTTTTGCAACATTTTTAGTAATAAGTTCTTATAACCTAGTAGGTAGCACCTGACGGAAACTCTAGGGTGCTCGGGTACAGCATTTTGAGGGTAAAGGGTTAAGCATTCCAGACAAAGGGCATAGGGTCTGCAAAGACCCTGTGGCAGGAATAAGGCCATGTCTGACAGTGAATGTGGAACCCTAGGAGACTAGAACGAATGATCAAGGGTGAGGAGATAAAGGGGGAGGGCTGTGGGCAGGTATGGCAAGGTTTTTTGGGCTGAAGAACAAAGATCTTATTCTGTATACACCAGGAAGTTATAAGGCAGTTTTGAGCAAGGCAAGATCACATTCTGATTTAAGTTTCCAAAGCCTAAAACTGCTGTATGTGGGGCAAGGGGTTAAAGCAAACATTGAAGAAATCTATATGGTGCCCTGGGCAGATTCCCTGTCAGAATTTTGGAGTCCAGTGGGGTTGGGTGATAGTTAACAATGGACAGGCATGCTAATCAACAATCTCAGACACATTCTAAGATACTTCTGACTCTGCGGTTGTGGCAAAGTGCTCCCCTTGGGTCTATTCATCTGAGATATGGTTCTTCCCTTCACAAGGTGCAAGGGCTGCCACAGAGAGTTGGATATGCTGGCCTGATGCCACATTTCTGTCAGCTTCTCTTGGCCCTCTAAATCAAGCATTCATTACTGTCTCCAGTGCATTCAATGGACTGTACCCCCCCCCACCAGGAAGATACCAACTTGCATATTTAGGTGGTAGGACTGTTCAGATATAGATGAGGAAACCCCTAGGCCTATTCTTCTTGCATCTATCCATCACTCAGCAAAAGTTACACCAGCTCCTTGCCGTTTTGCAATCATACCAAACAGGGCCTTGCTACTTGCTGTACCTTCCATCAGGCTGCTCTATGTTCCTCTTTTTCCCAACTCATATTTAAACTGCATATCCCTGCTGTTTTCCCCAGGAAGTGTTCCCTGGCTGATGACAAACTTTTCTTTAAGGCACTTGTCTGGGTTGGTATCTTCTGCTCACCTATGATTGGTCAAAGTCTGTCTTCTCCTCCCCATTAGGCTGGAAGGTTTGCAAGAGCAAGGTCAGGGCCACCTTGGTTACTGCTGTGTCCCTGCACCCAGCATAGTTGGAGCTCAATAAATGCTTAGAGCAAATGCATGAATGTTGTCTCCCCCTCGCTATTTACTTCAGACTTGGTGTTGTGTCCAAATTCAGTTTCTGTTCTTCCCACTCACCTTTCTTTTCAGTCTGCAGCCTTTGCCTCCCTTGACACACACTTCTCTGCCCCCCTCCCACAGTGAAAACACTGACCACCCAAGGGCCTCTGCCCCTCCTCCCACATCCTGTTGCTCAAGAACCTCTAATCTCATTGAAAAGCCTTAAAGATGACTTTATTTTATTTTATTTTAATTTTTTTGAGACTAGGTCTCTCTGTTTTTGCCCATGGAACCGTAGGGTCTCGTTGCCCAGGGGGCCACGGACTCAAGCAATCCCCAGCCTCAGCTTCCCAGGTAGCTAGGATTACAGGTGCGCACCACCACACCCAGCTATTTTTTTGGAACTAGGTCTCGCTACGGGCCCCAGGCGGGACTCAAACCGCAATCCCTAGCTCCAGCCGCTTCATAGGCTGAAGCTTAACAGGCATGTGCCACCATGTCCAGCTAAAGATCTCTTTAGACCCCTCCAGCCTGGGACAGTGATGAACTATTTGCATTCCTCCAAAATTCTCATGTTGAGTTATCCTCAGTATAGCTGTATTTGTAAACAGGGCCCTTGAAGTGATAAAAGTTAAATGAGGGGATATGCATGGGGCCCTAATCTAAAAGCTGATGCCCCGATAAGATGAGCAAAACACCAGAGTTCTCTCTCCCCACACCTGGGCACACTGAGAAGATAGCATGAAGGCAGCATTCCACAAATCAGGAAGGAACTCATCAGGAACCAAACAGGTGCCTTCATCTTGGACTTCCAGGTTCCAGAACTGTGAGCAAACAAAAATCTGTTGCTATCACTTCTCAGTCTTTTGGCTAAAATCAACTGCAAAAATCTGTTGCTTAAGCCAATCATTCTGTGACATTTTGTTATGGCAGCCAGAGTGATACAAGCAGCTTCTCCTCTCTCTGTGGTACACACACACACTTTGTCGTTCAAGAAAATGAACTGAGCACCTAGCCTACACAGGACTAGGAAAGAGACAGCAATGATGGCCTTCCTGTCAACCTGGAACTCTAAGACTGAATAGGGGACAGACAACAGGTGTCACAGCACCCAATCAGAGTTGCAAAGGAGGCCAGCAGGGAACTGGGCAATCCAAACTGGAAAAGTAAGAATGTGAAAGAGTTTCCTAAAGGAGGCAGCTAAGACAAGACCTAATGAAACAGGGAAATCTTCACCCACAAGTGTAGGCAGGAGGCAGGCTAAGGAGATTCACTTCCAAGATTAAGGCCTTAGAGCAGGACAGGTAGAGCTGCATGTCAGAGTACACTGGGGATCATGAGGTGTAGTCCGGAGGAGGGGCTGTGGAGACAGAAGCTAGGAATTCACGTGGGGTCCTGGAAGTGGCTCTGGTTGGGCAGGTCGTACATGTAGGAGGGGGTCCAGACCCAAGTGATTTACTGGATGTGCGAGTAAGAGCAAGAAAAGACGAAGTTCAACACTGCCTCTTCCAAGCTCTCCAGTGAATCCTATTGGAGTTCGCCGGCCGCAGACCGTCGGTCTGGTCCACGAGATGGGGACCTCAGTACCCAGCTCTGCAACGCCTAAATTTGGAAGCTGCTCTGGGACAGGGCCGTAGCGGGGTGCCCTCGAAAGCGACGCCGTCCCTTTGGATCTGTCGCTAGCTCCGGGAAATGGGCGCAGCCCCAACACAAGCCATGGACACTGGGCTCCGGCAGTGCCCCAGTCTCCGAGCACCCCAACTCCAGCCCTCCACGAGGGGTGATCCCAGGCAAGCCGCCCCCCGCTCGGTCCACCCGCACCCCGCCCCCCCGCACCCGGGCTCCGCCCGCGCCGGGTTGCTCCTACCTCCTTCCTCCAGCGCCGGCCAGGTCGCGCGTCCGTTACGACATAGTGGCGCGTGCGCACCAAGCTTCTGGCGGCGCACTCTGCTTACGTCTGGGCTCCCCGGCCATCGTGGTAAAGGAAAGGCCGACGGAGACCGCACCCAAGTCAAAGCCGTCGGGCCTTTCCTTTTCTCTACAAGAAGCGCATATTTCATAAACCCCTACACCTGCTCTCACTTCAGATATTGGAGAACCAGGAGGACCAGGCGAAAACGATCAAGAACAATGCCTTTATCAAGATGGCCACCGCCCGGATTAAAGATGGTGGCCCTGCCTTCACACGTGGTCCAGAGTGGTGTAGTCAAGTCAGGGAGCACCTGGATGACGCCATTTAAATCCTGTGAAAATGAGAGTGGGGAACCCTAAGTCAAAATAGAGTCGGAAGCTATGAAAGGTGGGGATTTACTCAAGTATCTCTCCTAGCAACGAACAGACCTCCCTCTTCCCAGTAGGAAGAAGAGAGTTCTTTTAATCCAATTGCAACCAATGGAAAAAACGCACATCTTTTTGAACTTTGTGTCTTAAGTGAACTTTAGTTCAAAACAGCCCTTCTCAGTTTCCACATAAAACCAGGTAAAAATCCCTTTTGTGCACTGGAACTTGCCTGTGGTTTGACATACTTTGCTGTCCTTACTTGCAATTCCTTAGCTAAATGCAAATAAACGTATTTTGACTTATTTAGCACTTTATTTCAAGTTTGACATTTCATGCAGTCAGAAGTGGGATGTTACAAGGCAAGGTAAGACTCACACTGGTACCCAAACCTGCCTGCTCTAAATAGGTTAATAGAAAATAACTTTAATACAATTAGTATGTAGAAAAGAGAGGGGAAAAATAAAAGTTTTCGATTAAACACCCCAAATTACCTATTTTCTCTTGGGTAAATGTCCAGCCAAATAGGGTTGGCCCAAAACAGAATGGCTGAGGCTCAAAATTTTGCCATACGTCTAAGGTACCTTCTCATGGGGACCCATAGGAAAAGGGCAGAAGGGGCCAGGCAAATCTAGATGGAAAGAGCAAAATCAAATCCCAAGTCAAGATAAAAGCTGCCATTGTCGGCCTCCCCACAGGTCTGGCACCCCCATCCATGTTTATTTCAAGTATCTCTTTCCAAGTCCCTCAAGTCCCTGGTACAAGTTCAAGGTCAAGAATCAAGCACAGTTTCTTCACATGTCTGCTCCATCTACCTTCTCTATGTCACCTCTTGGTCTCCTTCCTTCCTTCTCCCAGTCTTCTCTAGCTTCTCTCTACTCAGCTTCATCCTTCCTTTAGGGTGCAGCAGGGAACCTGGAACCTCCCCCTTTCCTGAGGATTACCCTGTTATAGGATCCAAAGAAATGGAACCCCTGAAGTAGTAAAGACTCCCTGAACTGAGGGTGGTTGCGTTGGCTTTGTTCTCTTGCTTGGTGTGGTGTCTTTCCTAAGGTTGGGTAAGTTTCTTAAATCTGACTTCGTTAGGGATCGATTTTCTTGAAGACATTATCCTTTGGGTGAACTATCGTTTGTTTTATGGACTTCTGATCTTCTAAACACTCAGATTGTCTCTCCTTAGACCCCAGCAAGTTTTGCATGAAAAGAAAAAAAAACAAAACTGTAACCCCTTTTTATGCACATTAACTAAATGGATCAATTTAAACGAAGATAATATAAAACTCCAGTGGCCATTATGGAGACTATTCTGTTGAGATGTTGAGTAATTACTGGGGAGCTCTTGGATCCCTCCGGGTAGAATGTGGCAGGGTATGAGTTCAGTTGCAAATTTACTAAGTTGCATATACTTAAGTGGGTAGTCTTTAGGGCAAAATCTGAGTTATTAAAAAAGTAGGGAGTGACCTTATATATTATTCTTGGTGGAATTCCTCACTTTGGGATTGGATTGGTTTTCTGAAGGACTTGTTAATCATCTCTACCCCTACCTCCAGCTCCTCACCTTATGAAACTTCCATGGTTGGTTTAACGTGGTTCGTTTTAAGGACTGGTTAATCATCTCTACCCCTACCTCCAGCTCCTGAATTTATGGAACTTCCATGGTTGGTTTAACGACTTGTTAATTATCTCTACCCCCACTTCTAATTTCTGGCTTTGTGAAACCTTTACTTACATTTTCTACTCTAAGCTTCCATTAACCTACCCCTAGCCATATCTGGCTCAAAACTGTTTGGAGTGTTAAAGGAGGGGATCAGTCTTCTATAAATTGCTTCAGGATGAGACATGGCAATCTGTCCCTACCTAGGGCGCATGGGATATAGTGTCTGTGATGCTAGCCCTAAACTGGCTAATGCTTGATTTTCTCTACTGGTTCTGTAGGTACAGTCCAAGGGGTGGGGTGTTTGGGCTGATTGTTGTCTCTCGTGGGGGAATAGTGGAGTTTAATGGTCTCTAGATGAGAGGAGACAAATTTAACAATGAAATTGAGTATGTAAGGTCCAAATAGGAGAGTAAGAGATGTAGTGACTAGGGGCCAAAGGGGAGAGACTTTTTTTGTTTAGTAGCTGGTTCTTGAAAATTTCTTATGTTGGACATTACCTGTCCACTTTGACTAATATAATAGCGACATTCTTTTTCTAGATAGACATGTTCTCCCTTGGGCAGCAATAAGTAGATCCAAGATCCTGCAATTTTGCTAAAACCCTTCCCACAGAGTCAGGCTATTAATGGACCCTATAGAATTTCAGCTTTATTGTCAAGGATCTGATGAGATCTTTGGGAAGTTTGATATTAAGGGTGATACTGGTGGTTGTAGTGGCCATACCTGCAGAGATTCCTAGGGCCACAAGAAGAGGAACCAAGGCAACCCTAGTATGTGTACAAGGAGAGAACACAGGATGGATTAGGAGACAGGAACTCACTCCCTTCCCTGATGTTAATCAGTGGGTTGATGAATCCTAGACAGCAGAGGTCTGTCCATGCTGGGGGAAGAGTTTGATAAGCTGAAGAGCTGGATAGGAAACATAGACCACTTTTAGGAAGGGGAATGACAAAGACTTTCACAACTGCCAGGGACGTGGGATCAGCCTTATTGTCCCCACTCCCCAATTGTGTTGCTGAGTTTTAGAAAATGTAAACTGATTCACCTCATGGTCATGGCCATTGCCATTAGGGGATTGATGCAGTTATGATTTCTTTGGGGAGCATTGGAACTGGTGTATTCGGTAAAGAGAACTCTGTGGACAGAGTGAAAGAAGAATTAACTTTTGGGGCAAGGACAGACAAGTTAAGACTGGCACCTTCCTGGGGGCCCACCTTTCCAAATGGGAGGGCACATGGAAAGTCATCTGGAACAGAGCTAGGAGACTTAGATTTAGTCTAGTGCCAAAGAGTATCAAAGTTCAGTGTCTGTTTAGCCAGGTTCTGGAAAGCCTCTGACCAGTGAGCATAGTCAAGATTCTTAGATGAATTAATCCAGAATATATGTCCCCAGAGAGGTGATATTGGGCCTCCCACTGGCATGTCATCCTTTCTGTTGAAGAGGGCACAGATAAGATGTAAGTGGTGTTAGGAGCTGGTGCAAACTCCAATGAGTAGAAGTGCTTGAACTAGAATAGGATCTTTGCTATAGGAAGTGGGAAAAAGGAACTTGAGACCACTAATTTATGTGTTCATTGGTATGTCTGTGAGTAGACTTTGAGGCCTCCTGGAATGATCGCCCATCTTTGGGCATGAGCATTCCTATTCCTTGAGAGTTCATGCACACTCAACAGTGGATCTTAGTAAGATATGTTCATATATTTTAGCCAGGGTGAATCCTGAGTGTGGAATTTTCTGCCCAATGGGGAGATGTGGCTAAGAAGTACTTGAAATTTGGGAGGCATCTCAAAACTTTTCAGAGGATCTACTGACAGAAGAAGGGAGAGGATCAAGTAGAATTTAAAGGAAAATAGAAGAAATGGTACTGGATGGCCCGGGTATGGGAGAAGGTCCCTAGCACACCCCTACCATGGTTTAGGTTGCTGATGGGGGTGGGAGTAGGATGAGTCTTGTGCCACCAGGGACTCAGGGTCTTGGGATCTAGGGGTCTTGGCCTGGGGGAGCCAGCCTCTGCCCCTATTTAGGGGTGGTTGGGAACTGGACACCTCTGCCTTTGGCTCAGCCTGGGGGTGCCAGTCATGTCCTATGAGACAAGACTGTGCGATTAACTGAAAGGGTGTGCTACCCCCCCACCCATTGTCTCTTGTTTAAGATTGCGGATTTCAAGGACAGATGCTAAAATGTGAGAATGACCTTAGTTGGAATTTCCCTTCAGGGAGATGCAGGAGGAAGGTGAACAGGTTTCCTGGAAGGCAGGAAATCAGGGTATATAAAGGTGTGCAAATGAAGGGAAGATTTGGAGGCCAATATGGAGATCGGATAGAAAGAGAAGTTCAATGGAGGAGTGATGGGAATCAGCCATCTTGTAAAGTAAAGATGTGAGCCATGTGGACTTGGCCAAAGGCCACTGGGGGCCTGCAGCCCTTGGGTGGCCTGGGCTAGCTGCATGTGTGCTAAAGGTGGTTAAGGAGTTTGCAGATTTGAACTCTGTGTTGGAGTTTGTTTTGCTGAGTTTGACTTGTGTCTGGAAGAGGCCGTGCAAAAGTTAGGCCTGAGAAGAAAGTGAACTTTGCTGGTTTGGCACCATGGAGTTCCTGCTACCTGGAAGACAAGGAGAACACAGCGTGGAAGACAAGGAGGAGCAGCCAAAGGAACATGTCTTCAAATGTCTGGAGATGGACTCTGACTGGACATTGGTGAGATGATCAGGACTGAGAGACTGAGGATTTTGGGGCAATCTGGGGAAAAGGACTTTGGACAATGCTGAGAAAGGTTTTGGATAATGTTAAAGTAATCTGAGTCTTACATGTTTCTTTTGTAGTTATTAGGATAATTAGTAAATCACTTTGTTAGAAATAAATTAGTCTGCACTGATAGTCTTGCATTGGTTTGGTATTTTGGTTGAGAAGGCTGGGGATGGTGGAAAGAACCCACAAGAGTTTAAACTGTGTTTTTAAGTTTTTCTTTTTAGGTCTGAAAGAGGGAAAGAAAGCAGAGAGAAGCTGGTAGCTGATGTTTGCACATCAATGGTAAAGGTGATCAGTGTAAATGCTAATGAACAGCTTGTAGCCTGCTTCCTAGGGAGAGAAGCAGGCCTAGGTGTGGCTACTTCAAGGTAAAGGTAAATGGCCTGTGTGTAGCCTGCTTGGGAAGGGAAGCAGGCCTGTATGTGTTCAGTTAAACTTAAAGTCAGAAAGTCTTCTTTATACCCACTTTCGGTTGGCTCACATCTTTACTCTACAAGATGACCAATTCCCATCTCTCCTCCATTGAACTTCTCTCTCTATCCGATCTCCATATTGGCCTCCAAATCTTCCCTTCATTTGCACACCCTTTATATACCCTGATTTCCTGCCTTCCAGGAAACCTGTTCACCTTCCTCCTGCATCTCCCTGAAGGGAAATTCCAACTAAGGTCATTCTCACATTTTAGCATCTGTCCTTGAAATCCGCAATCTTAAACAGGAGACAATGGTGGGGGGTGGGGGGGCCCCCCCGCTAGCACACCCTATCATAACTATAGTGTTGACCTGTCACAGAGCTCTTCCTACAGCATCTCCATGGGGCTAGGGAACCAAACCTCTGGTCCAGAGATGTGTGCAACACGAGTGTGGTACCCTCCTTTTCCAAAGGGGGAGGAGGGCCTCAGAGGTACAGCTGGAGCCCCATGGCAGAACTGCAAACAATGAGAAAGAAAAGAAGCTGGTCCAATTATTTGCTGGAGTCTGTCCCCACCAGAGAATGTCTCTACTATCTATGGCTGGGAGTTGAGTTCCCAAAGTTAGATGGTAGAACCATAAGGCAGTATTGTGTAACAGACATCAGAATGGAGGAGACAAGGCCAGGCATGGTGACTCGTACCTGTAAGCTTCAGCCTATGAAGTGGCTAGGGCTAGGGATCATGGTTCTAGTGCTGCTCGGGGCAACACAGCGAGACCTAGTCCCAAAAAATAGCTGGATGTGGTGGCGCCCACTTTTAATCCCAGCTACCTGGGAAGCTGAGGCTGGGGATTGCTTGAGTCTGTGGTACCCTGGACAACGAGAGCCTGCGGTTCCACGGGCAAAAATAGCGAGACCTAGTCTCCAAAGAAAAAAAAAAAGAATGTAGCAGACAACTAGCATGAATGTGGAGGCACAGAATCCAGTGAATGCACAGGTCTGGAGAAAAGGAGACCACCATAGGAAGCCACCAAAATAAAAGAACCTGGAGAACCATGCCACATACCTGCCTCAAAAGAGATTCTTGATGTGCTTGGCCTGGTTACCCACCTCACGGTCAGTCCTGGAGATCTGAGCAACCTGGTCTGCTGCGTCCTAGGTCCTTACCCAGGAAGAAGGCATTGCTGCAGAAAAGAAAAAGAAGAGGCCAGTGGGCCAAGCATGGACCAATAACTTACAGTGAGAGAGGAGTTGGAGTGATCAGAGTGGGGATGGCGAGGAAGGGGGAGTGGAATGGTATTAAGGGTGTATCATTGATGAGAGGGCCCTACCTAAGGGGAACAATAACTGCACAAATATAAATCATGTTGTATGAAAGTTAGAAAATAATTTTTTAAAACTTAAATTTTTTTTTTAATGAAGAGGAAGAAGAAATGGTGTGGCAGTACAACTTAGGGCTTGGATCCCCTGCACTCATTTTCTGGATGGCCATTGCTTAGATTGTGGTCAGTCGTTCTTTTGGCTGTCTTGTGAAGAGGTTTTTAAGTCATGAACAAGAGTCACAGGAATACTACTCTTTCATCCCAGGTGATACCTGAGAAGCCACTTTTATTTGAGACAGGTGAGTCCAACTGCGGTGTCCAGCTAGTTTGACTGGTGTGGGGTTGCTTAGGATGACTTTAAAGAGTGCTGTCCATTTGGGGCTCAATTGATTGACTGCTGATTTTCCAAAATTTAAGTTAAACCCTGGGTACACAGGTGTCAAGGGTGGGGGTTTTGAGGGTCAGGCTGAGGAGGCAAGCACCACATTTCTACACTGAACTAATGCTATGTGGAGAGAGCCGAACCAATGACATGGGCCCAAAGAGAGCTGTGCTCATGCCATAGTTAACTCGTCTGAGGTTAGAAAAGGTCTGCCATAGGTTATCTCAAAAGGATTTAAGATTTAATTGTACTTCCCTTTCAGTGTCTCTGCAAGTCTTCAAGAGGCCCACAGAGAGTACAGCTAGCCAACTCTCTCTGGTTCCCTGGAAGAGTCTGGCTAGATGCCACTTTATAATGTGATGTGCCATTTCAAGCTTTCCAGAGGATTGAGGGTGCTGGACTGAATGTAAATAGCATTTTGTGTTTAAAGCCTTGGCTCTCTATTGAGCTACTTGAGTAGTGAAAGATGGTCTGTCGTCACTTTGAAGGGCTCAGAAGCCCAAACCAGGAGATTATTTCCTTTAGTAGGGACTTTGCCACCTCAGAGGCTCTTTCTGTCCAGTAAGGTAGCTCTTAATCCATCCTGTGAAGGTGTCTGTAAATACTAGGAGGTATTTGTGCCCCGGCATGGAGACATCTGGGTAAAGTCCAATTACCAATCCTGGATATGGCCCTCTTCACCAGACAGGCTGCCATGGAGGGGGTGGACAATGTTGTCCTTCAGGAGGGTTTCTAACAGAGGACACGGGCCCTGGAGACTTCCTTGACTGCCTGGTGGAGGCCCTCTCCTGTGAAAGTGGATTTTTCCAGGGTCCATAGGGCATTATGACCCAACTGGGTGACCTGGTGGGGCCCTGGACCAATTTCCACTGCATGCCTTTGGGGATTAGATACTGGCCCTCTGCCTGGCATACCAGTTTTCTGGAGTTAGGGCACTGATCTGTTTTCTCTCTTTCTTGTATAGTGTTATAACTGTTTTCCTGCATTGCCAAGTGCTATGAAAAACCTTATCTCTTGGGCTGCTTGGTTAGCTGCCTGGTTGGCCAAAAAGTCTCATAGTACTAAGGAGTCAACTTTTTGATGTCCTTGGCAGGTGCTACAACTTGTTTTTGGGGAGAGCTGGGCTACCTCAAAGTGCTGTATGTTGGGGTCACTGTATGCTATGAGAAGCCTACATGGGCATGTAAAACTAGGAATACATACTTGGAAGCAATATATGTTTAATGTGAACACTTTCCATGCTAGAGAAACTAGGCTAGAGTGAGAATTTCTGCTTTTTGTGGTGAGGCGTTAGGTAGCCTCCTTACCTTGACAGATTTAGGCTAAGCACCAGGTAAAACCTGCCCTTTGGTAACTCTTGGCCACCATACTACTTCCACCTGGAACCAGGTTCCACCAAAGTTTTCTGGTGGTGAATCTTTAAGTCAGGCCTACTAGAGTACATCAGATCCATAGTTTCAATTCAGGAATGGATCAGAGAGTCTGGATTAGGGCCAGGTAAGAGAGTGGCTGGGTTTAAAGTTTCCCATACCTTAAGAGTAACTTCAGAGGGCTCAAGAAGTACCTAGTATTTTGCCAGGTACCACCGATAAGCCAATGATGACCTCTGGACCTCAGGTGGAATTGGAACTTGGATGGGCTATCCCAAAGTTAGTCTTCTGGGTCTCCAATTGTGAAGACAATGGCAGCCACAACCCCAAGGTAATCTGGCCATCTCTGTGCCACGTAATCCAGTCATTTTAGAAGTAAGGCGACCAGGCTAGTGATATGCCCGAGCCATTGAGTAAGGACACCTAAGGCATTAAACTTTCTTTCTGATGCATGTGGAGTTTTTTCTAAATCAGGTAAGGCTTGAGTGAGGGCAGACATAAGGTGGGCTTTGAGGGTTCAAAAGGAATACTGAAAGTCTCCATTCCACTCCAAAGGCTCAGAGTGTGTACCCTCTAGGCTTATTTTTGAAGTTGGGTTATGACCCCAAAGCTTGATACCCGTGTCCTATAGAATCCAGTCATTCCTAAAAAGTTTTTCAACTGTTTCTGGGTGGCTGGAGGACTGAGATTAAGAATAGCCTCTCTTCTTATGGGAAAGAATCTTTTCTCCCCACATGAGGATGAAATCTAGGTGTTTAACTGGGAAGGAGAGGGGTCGTACCTGGGCATTTGACTAGGAAACTAGATACCTCTTTGTTTAGAACTTAGATAATATTCTCATCTAAGGCTTTCCTGAAGGGCTGCAGATAAAATGTCATCCTTCTTGAATAATGGCTCCATTTGCCACTGATAGATAGATCTCTTAAATCCTTCCCAAGGGTTTAAGAAATGAAGAGTAACCTGAAATTCTGGTCTAGGTGTATTGGCAAGGTCCAGGTGTATTGGCAAGGTAGGTTTGTGCCAAGGGCCTTTCATTAAAAGACAGAAATGTTGAGATTCTGGATGGAGATAGATACAAAACAACACCCCTTTTAGATCAGGAACAGTGTTTCTGGGGGGATGGGTAGACAAGGTATAGGAATTTGGGACTGTGGGACTATGGATGCCTCAATAGAAGGACATGGGTCTTCGACCAACTGATATTCCACATTGGGTCTTTTTATTTTTTTATTTTTTAATTTATTTTATTTAATTTTTTTTTTTTTTGAGACTAGGTCTTGCTATTTTTGCCCGTGGAGCCGCAGGCTCTCATTGCCCGGGGTACCACAGACTCAAGCAATCCCCAGCCTCAGCTTCCCAGGTAGCTGGGATGACAGGTGTGCACCACCACGCCCAGCTATTTTTTTTGGAACTAGGTCTCGCTACGGGCCCCAGGTGGGACTCGAACCGCGATCCCTAGCCCCTGCCGCTTCATAGGCTGAAGCTTACAAGCACGAGCCACCGTGCCCGGCCCACATTGGGTCTTTTTAACAGGGAGTGTAAGAGTATTGCACAGGGATTGGCGAGTCCATGCTGCAGAAATTTGTCAATGAGGGGCTGCAGTCCAGCACACGCCCTAGGCTTAGTAAGATATAAGATACTGTTTTCACGTGGGTGTGTCCCAAGATTCTTTAGTCAATTTCCACCAGGGCCACATTTATTGTTTTCCCAGGTTCCAGAGAGAGGAGTCTACTTTGTCCTCTCTTTCTCTCGGTAATGAATAATGTTGGTGAGTTCCATTTTCTTTTTTTTTCTTTTCTTTTTTTTTTTTTTGAGACTAGTTCTCGCTATTTTTGCCCGTGGAACTGCAGGCTCGTGTTGACTGGGGTACCATGGACTCAAGCAGTCCCCAGCATCAGCTTCCCAGTAGCTGGGATTACAGGAACACGCCAACACACCCAGCTATTTTTTGGGGACTAGGTCTCGCTACATTGCCCCGAGCAGGACTCGAACCATGATCCCTGGTCCCCACCGCGGCTTCCCTAGGCTGCTATTTACAGGCATGTGCCACCATGCCCGGCCTAGTCAGTTACATTTTCTATCATGGCTCCGGTGAAGAGGTTGCCAAGGTACAGGCCTCCATGAGGGAAAAATGCATTCCTAATCCTGCCATCAAGTCCCTTCCTAATAATGAGGTCAGGCAGTTGGAGATGAGCACAGAGCAGAAAGTGAGTAGACAGGTATCTTTGCAGTTTTCCGTCCACTCCAATTATACTTTGGGAAAAAGGGAGGTGGGTCCTGAGTTAGTACAGAGTAAGTGGACCCTGTATCAATAATAATAATTTTAAAAAATGTTCTTACCTTCAATATCTGGAGTTACCCTAGAATTAGCCATAGATATTGTCAGCTGGGGAGCAAGTTATACTCATGAGTTCCCTCATTCTTCACTGTCTAGGAGGTTGTAGGATCCTTCCTACCTCCAGAGGAGAGGATGTCTCTTCTCCCAGTGACCCTCCTTACAGCATCTAGGGTGTGATCTGGTGGCTCTTGGGACTGCAGACAGTCTTTGCTCTGATACCCAGGCGTACTGCACTATCATCAGAGGACCACCTGGACATCTTCCTTATTTCTCCTGGGTGGGCCAGCTTTCTGACCTGAGACTAGTAAACTCAGGTTTTCAGGGCAGTGCCTATTAGCTGAGCCTGTCTCTAGCCCTCTTTTTCCTTCCAGCCCCTTCATTTTTCCCCCATTGTGAAATACTCCAAAAACCACTTGTAAAAGTAGATGAGGCAGAGTCTAAGATCTCATGGCGAATTTTTGGACCTTTCTGTGAATGTCTGGTATAAACTAACAATGTCCCCAGGATTTACTTTACCGCTCTTGAATTGGGATCAAGATTTGTAAATTTGTGAATGGCTTCAGCCTCCTATGGAAGGAGGCTGGGCTTTCATTTGGTTCCTGAGTGACCTCCTGAGTGATCTTTTCAAAATTTACAGGTGTGTACTTTCTCATCCCTTCTAATAGATAGGTGGCTACACAACCTCAGCACATTAAATCTTCCCACTCTCTCTAATAGCAATTAGGGTCACTACTGGGAAGTGATTTTACCTACATCTTATTAGTTTGGCTGTCTAGCACCAAGGCATCAGCGTGTCACTGGCCCTCAGATTCTCTTTCTTCCATGGTACAATAGGTGGAGAGAATAATATGGCTGTCCTACCAAGTTAATTCAAATGCTAGCACAAGGCCTTAGAACTCATCTGTAAATTTTCCAGTCTTCAGAAATCTCCCCCAGATTTTGTTTATATTTTGCCAAGTCAATTATGGAGAAAGGTACATGGACACAGATAGTCCCTATATTTTTGTTGTTTACCTCCTGGAGCAGGCAGAGTCCATATGGTGGACTGGTCCATATGGGGGTGGACTGGTCCATATGGGGGTGGACTGGTCCATATGGGGGTGGTGCTGTGGGAGGATCTCGGAGGACCTCAGGTCAATCAGGGGCTCAAGAGCTGGTAGTGGAGGAGACTTAACTGGTCATTTATAACATTGTGGAATTGTCCTTTTGGGGACTCATGAGGCCTGTTTCAGCAAGGCACATTTGGCAGAACTTACTCTGGTTTGAGTTCTGTTGTAAGGCTGTGAAGACCTGCACATATGAGACCTCAAGTCTATTTACCCTGTCTTCTATAAAACAGAGCCAACTGTAGGATGGTATTGTAATCTAGGGTCCATTAAATGGCTATGCCTCCTGGTCTTCCAATTTATAAAGGTGCCAGGTTGAGTTATGATAATGAACCAAAGTAATTTTTCTTTCTTTTTTTTTTTTTTTTTGGTAATTTTTCTTAAATCAATGAACCCTATGAATCCTATCTGCTTCTAATTCTTCAGGAGATGACCCAGAGGAGAGTCCATGGGAATGGACTAAGCAGACCCCATCACAGATGGGTGTTATGAGAGAGTTGTGGGCAGCTTGGAATGGGAGGGTAGCCACAGATAAACCCCCCAGGGTGGTAGTCCAATGATTGTGGGCCTCCCCACTTAAGGAGAGTACCCCTTGGCCTGGGTATCCCCAGGCCTCAACTTGCTATATACTCCTTCAATTCTCTCTTCTCTGGAGAAGAATACGGTTGTTTCAGAACATGGGATTGTAGAGTGGCCTATATACAGGCGAAGGAGGACTTGAGATTTCAGAGCTCTGATCAAGCTCTCAGTGGGTAGACATGGTTTAATTTTCTGGGCCCTCCTTTTACAGTGAAGGAAGGTTTTATAAGCTCAGTGTCCTGTAAGTGTCTTCTAGATTCTGGAGTGTAGCATTCCAGATCAAGCATCCTTATACAAACATCTCTTGGTGACCTGGACCCCCTTGTGGTTGATTGTAAGAGTGAACTTGTGACAGGCTAGGGAGCTTAAAGGAGGAATTATTGCTTGGCAGCCATCTACTCTTCGATTATACTTAATATATAGGCAGTGCACATATGGCTAATGGCCCCTCACTAGTAATACAAGATCAGAGCTCATCTGACACTTCAGGAACAAAGGTGTCTGACAGGAGTTGTTTCAACAGCAAGACTTTTAAAGCTAATAAGAGGGTCTTGATTAGAATCTTGAAGACTTGAACCCTCTTATGAAAGAGGAAAGGAAATTGAATCTCCTTAATAAGGGAAGAAAGGTATAACAATACCATGATTGAGGGAGGTGCTTAAAAGAAATGGGTACATCAGGGCTGGGTGCGGTGGTATGTGTTTTTATTCCCAGCCTAAGAAGGGAAGCCGAGACTAGGAATCGCTTGAGTCTGCGGGTTGGAGACCCATTTGGGGCAACATAGCGAGACCTAGTCTCAAAAAATAGCTGGGCGTGATGGCACACGCCTATAATCCCATCTACCTGGGAGGCTAAGACTGGGGATATTTGAGTCTGTGGTGCCCTGGGCAACGTGAATGTGTGGTTCCCTGGGCAACATAGCGAGACCTAGTCTCAAAAAACAAAGAAAAGAAATGGGTACATCAGAGAGGAGTCTGGTCTCCCTGAGAGTTTGAATTAGCTGCTGGACAGACACAACACAGCTCCAAATGGTTCGGGGAAGTTGTTTAGAGCAGTAAAGGAGAAAAAGGGATGAGGGCCACATCGGGGCCAAAAAAGAGGATGAGCTACCACAAGGGGATCTCGCTCCCAAATGAAATCCTAAAATCAGAGGACTGTGGGGTGGGGCTTTGGAGGTACTTAAAATGAGTCCCTAAATTGTCTCATCTTCTTACTGGTAGAACTAAAAATAACTTGGGTTGTAAACCAGTTTATTCCATCACAAGAGTCTTCCAGACTAACAGCTGCTCTAAGAACTTTTAACTGGCCATCACATTACCATGAATAGATCTGATTTGAGAACAGAAAAGACCAGAGGGTAGTACTTTTCAAGAAAGGGAATGGGAGTTCAACTGAAGGGTGGGAGAGGAGACTATGGAGAGAGGAGCTAGGAATCCACCCCTGGGTCAAAGACACCTGAGAGACTATCGCCCATGTTTTGGGACCCACCAAAGAGTAACCCCAACCAGGGACCATCAATTCACAAGAGGTAGTCTTCAACAGATTAAATTCCTAGAGCCCTGAGAGAACAGAAAGAAGGGCAGAAAAACAAAAAAGAGCTCTCTGGTGCCTGTGAGTGCCCCATATTGGGTACCAGAAGTGTTGGGGAAAGGTGGAGGAGGGTGCTCTTGGATCTCCAGTAAAGAGCTCTGCCAGTTTCAGCAGTGGCAAGCAGCAAGGTGTGTTGCATAGACACAGTGGGCAGTCTTCATGGCAAGGACGGAGTTTTAAAAAGAGTAGTGGGTGTCCTTATATATTGTTCTCGATGGCATTCCTCATGTTGAGATTGGGTTGGTATTTTGTAATGACTCATTCAATATCCCTACCCTCACCTATAGTTCCTGTCCTTGTGAAACTTCCATGGTTGGTTTAACGACATGTTAATCATCTCTACCTTCACCTCTTGTTCCTGGTCTTGTGAAACTTCCATGGTTGGTTTAACGACATGTTAATCATCTCTACCCCCATCTCTGGTTCCGGTCTTGCAAAACTTCCACCTTACATTTTCTACCTGAATTGTCCATAAACCCCTAACTTATTTTTCCTAGAAATAAACCTGGAGCCTAGAACTCTAAAACCAAGCTACCTGGATGGAACTATCTCCTTTGTCAACTCATACTTTGCGGTTTAAAAACATACACAGGACTCCAAAACTGCCTCTTTACAAAACAATTATTCTAAATTATCTGAGGCAATTAAACAATTGGAAAAGGCAAAAAACAAAAACAAAACAAGCAAAAATCCCACCACAGTGGGAGAGAGGCTCTGCTTTTCAGACCTAACTTTACCAGTCAAGTCCAGGTGGGAACTGAAAGTCCCCCATGGCCTAGGCCCCTGGAGAGGCCCAGCTTACCCTCTCAGAGGCCTAGGCAGAGTGCTGTTCTAGGGGTCTCCAGCTGATGCTGATGGAGCTGGCCTCCACTTCCATGTGGGCCAGGGGTGGGGCTGGGCAGCTTCTGCTGGGGTGCTTGCTGGTGGGGATGGAGGAGATTCCCTCTGGTTTACTCCCACTTTTGTTAGACCTCACTAAGAATGAGGAAACCAGGCACTCAGATGCAGACATACAGGAGAGGAGAGGAACAGATAAAGGCCCTGGATACACTTACCACCTGGGGAGGACCCAAACAAACAGTAAGGGGGGACCCACAAGAGATAAGACATGAGACTAACTATAGTGATGACCTGTCTATCACAGAGCTCCTCCTGCATCTCCAGAACCAAACCCCAGGTCCAGAGATATGTGCAACATGAGGGCCTCAGAGGCGCAACTGGGTCCCCATGGCAGAATTGTAAACCACGAGAGTAGAGATGAGCTGGACCAACCATCTGCTGGAGTTTGTCCCCACTGAGGAACTTCTCCACTATCCATGCTGGGAGTTGGGTTCCCAATGCCAGATGCCAGAACTATGGGAGTCAGAAGCACCATCATGACAGACATTGGAATGGAGGAGACAGCCAGCATGAATGAGGAGGTACAGAACCCAGTGAACACATGGGTCTGGAGAAAAAGAAGACAGTCTCCTTTTCCACCACAGGAAGTGCCACAATGAAGGAAACTGGAGAACCACATCAGGAACCCACCTGCCCTACAAGTGGTTCCTGATGAACTTGGCTTGGCTGCCCGCCTCACAGTTACTCCTGGAGAGCTGAGCAGAGATCTGAGTGCAGAACCTCTCTAGGAAAAGGACACTACCCTCCTAAAAAGAAAAAGAGACCAATGAGCCAAGCATGGACCAATGACTTGCAGCAAGGGAGGAGTTGGAGTGATTGGAGTGGGGAAGAGGGATAGGGGAACGGGGTGGCAGTATAAGGGTGCATTATTGAGGGGAAGGCCATACCTAAGAGGAACAATAACTATACAAATATGACCTTTGAGCCCTGCCCTTCTGCCCAGCTTCACTATGGAGCCGAGCTGGGGTCCAGGCCCCTGTCACTCTCCCCTGGCTCCATCCTTTCAGGGTTTGGGGAAATCAAGGTAGGGAGGGATCCTGCTGCATCCCAGAGTGGTGGAGGGCTGCAGGGGAGTGACCCAGGCCACCATACATGAGGTGACCTGAGACTACAGGGTTTGCCCCGCCCTTCCACCCAGCTCTGCTATGGAGCCAAGTGCAGATGTGACCTGAGGGGGGTGGGAATGGAGGAGTTGGGCGGGGTGATGCATGAACATCAGCTGGGAGAAATGCTCCCAATGCCAGCGGCCAGGACTACAAAGCAAAGAGGGAGCAAAATGTGACATTTTGCTGGGTGGGAGCAGAGGACCAGTAAGAAGGAAGAGGCACTGAAAAGACACAAACATGCATGAACTGGCTGCCCACAACAAAGATCCACCTGGAAAACTAAGCACAGGCTCCTGTGTCCCAGGAAAACATGTCCACACCTTGCAAAAGAGCATCATCGCTCCAGGAAAGAGTCTAAGCCGGGCACGGTGGCTCAGGCCTGTAAGCTTCAGCCTATGAAGTGGCTGGGGCTAGGGATCCCGGTTTGAGTCCAGCTCGGGGCAACACAGAGAGACCTAGTCCCAAAAAAATAGCTGGGTGCGGTGACCCGCACCTGTAATCTCAGCCACCTGGGAAGCTGAGACTGGAGATGGCTTGAGTTCGTAGTACCCCAGGCAACGTGAGCCTGTGGTTCCATGGGCAAAAATAGTGAAACTTAGTCTTAAAAAAAAAAAAAAAAAAAAAAAAAAAAAAAAAAAAAAAAAAAAAAAAAAAAAAAAAAAAAAAAAAAAAAAAAAAAAAAAAAAAAAAAAAAAAAAAAAAAAAAAAAAAAAAAAAAAAAAAAAAAAAAAAAAAAAAAGCCCAAAGAACTAAAAATTGACCAATAGCTGGCAGTGAAAGAAGAGATGGAGTGACCAAAGGGGGGGCACAAGGGGAATGGGAGGAGGGAGGAACACCCAAACATCCAAAAGGTAGGAAAAAAAGAAATATAAACAAAGCTTATTTTAAAAAATGACCAATGTTATATGAAAATAAGAACATTTAAAAATTTTTGAAATTTTTGAAAAAATATAGCAGAGATATGAAACCTTTGTAATTATGCCGCAGTATTATCTTTTCTAATGACTAAATTTATGGTGTTTTTTTGGTCATGATAGATTGTTATTACTTTTAATGATCAGATCTATCTTCTTTAAGTCTTCTCAGTTCTGTTTCCCTTGAAGACAAGTCCCAACCACCTCAAGATTTTAAAAATTAGAATGCTTTAAAAATGTAGTTCTTTAGTCACCTGTAATTCTTCTGTTTATTATATGAATTTGGGAGGAGGGGTCTAAATTGTGTTTTCTTTCAAATGAATAGCTGACTGCCCCAACAAGATTTATAAAGTCAGTATTTATGCCACCTTTATTGTAAATCCAGATTCCCATCTGCCTTGCTGAATTCTGGTCCGAAGGCATTATCTCACATTTTAATTATTGTAACCCCAGAGCTGGTGTATATTAGTGAGAAGGATTTCTTGTATTTGAAGTAAAACATAATAAAAAGAACAAAAACAAAAACCAACACATCAGCACCTTCTCCATCCACAACAATAACTTCCGCTGTATCTAGTGCATCTTCCTTGCTTTCTTATTCTAATCCTCCGTGGTTACTTCCCTTTTCCTCTTTCCTCTGTATCCCGCCTCCCCCCCCCACCCCCCCCAGGCCTTTCCCTTATTTTGAAATCACACACTCTGAAGATCCTAGTTCTAAATCCCAATTTCAGATGTACCATGTGTTAATGATGAATTTAGTTAGGAACTTCCCTAGAGTAATCAAAGAGCATCTTAGATTTTTTTTTTTTCCCTTTTGAGACTAGGTCTCGCTATATTGCCCGGGATAGTCTCGAACTCGCAGACTCAAGTGATTCCTAGCCTCCTAAGTAGCTAGGATTACCGGTGTGCACCTCTGCTCTCAGCTGGAGCATCCTAGATTTGCCAAGGAATTTAGTATAGCTCTCCTGGCTTACCAGCCAGATTGTTCAGTCATCTACCAACTAATGAATCTGCTTGTTGGTGAAGGTCTAGTCCAGCACTGGATGAAAATCACTAATTGAGATGATCCTAAAAAAAATCCCATAATTAGGTAGATATTACCATCCCCTATCCCTGTATTATTTTGTGATCAGTTTCAGGCAGTCCCTATTTTTTTATGTTTTATTCATTTAAAAAAATTTCTTACATAGATAAATGGTTGCTGGGATGACTTCCCTCCACGCCCCCCAACCCCTGATGGTCCGTCTGTTCACACAGACTCCTCTCTTGTTTGTTGATTTATGTTGAGTCCATTGGTCTCTCTTCCTTTTCTGTGGTTGTGTCTATTTGACAGGTGAGGAACTGTTTTCCTGGTACACAGCATTCTGTGCGTGAAGGATTGTAGTCTTAGCTTTGCACTGGGCAGCCTGTCTGTGCTCATTTGAGGTTTAACAATATCTTCTCACTGCTGGCTGCCCATTCCAGTCCATTCTCCCTGTATATCCATTGCCTCTTCACCCCATAGCTCTGCCTTCTGACTTGGGGGACCTTGCTCCCAGTCGTTTTCTGTAATGAGGTTTCTCGGTGAAGGGTAGGCATCCACCAATGGCCTTTGTGAATCTCTACTCTTTGCGCATTTGTTGTGGAGCCAGTTCCTCAGGCAGTTTCTAAATGGCTTCACCTGACAATTCCTAAGGCTTTCCCAGAACCCAAGAATTGGAATACGATACTGGCTTGCACCCAGAATATTGACGAACCTGTGACAACTATTACAGTAGACCTCACAATACTTCTGTGACGTTCTGTGGATACTGATGTTGGAGCCTGTGGATGTTGAATCTGCTAAAGTAATCTTCAACTCTATGCTTATTGATGGGTTATGGGAGGAACTTTCTCTCTGGGTTAAGAAGTTCATTCCAGTCTTCATTGATTTAGCAAAGCCAGATTATCTAGAGAAGTTCACAAAAGAATAACTATTAAAAGCTTTAGCTTTCAACTTCAGCTGGAAGTTTTTAGACTTTATGACATACGCCAATACAAGAAGTCAGGAATTGGGAAGAGAGATGTTATAAGCTAAAATGCAGCAGGTTCCCCAACCAGTTCCTTTCTGAAGGATTGTCTTCCTCAAGAGGTCCAGAACAGACCTTACTAAAACTTGTCACATTAGTATGGGGATTACTTGAAACTGAAGTCAGTGTGGCTTTTGTAGGCTCAGGAAACATCATACCCATAATTCCCTAGAAGAATGGAAATTGGGAGTATCAACAAGAATTACATATTTGTAAGAAAGAAATAGATTTTCTGTTATGGCAGGGGAAACATGTAACTACAGGCAAACATGTCATGATCTTTGTCATGAGCCATTTTCTTATCTCGTGATTTCCCCCTTGTGTCCCCTTGAGGCCCCAGATGCCCATCTGATTACTTAGCTCTGGATATACAGACACTAGTTTTGCCTGCTGACTTTAAAAACTGCATTAATGTAGATGTATGTAATTAAATTTGTTCAATATGTTCTTTTCTCCTATTACCCTGTCTAATACTAATTTGATTGCTTAACCAGCTTGAGAAGAACCCAGAGGGTGGGGAAATTTCCTCTTTGTCTCTGCATGGGATTCCATGAAATCATACTAGCACATTCCAGTTTCCCCCTAACCAACTTGGAGAAATAGTTCTCCAAATTGGGGACTTAATTTGTTTCTGTCCTTGCTGACTGTGGAGCACTCTTGGTGCTCAAGCCCTTCAACATAGTCTGTCCAGAGCTGCTTTAATGTGCTCATTTGAGGTGTTGGGCAAAAAGAGAGAGAGAGAGAGAGAGAGAGAGAGAGAGAGAGAGAGAGAGAGAGAGAGAGAGAGAGAAAAGAAGTTTGGCAGAGTGAACTGGCCTCTGCTGTGGCAGTTTGGCCATGGAACGTGGGCTAGAAAGCCAGATGAAGAACTAAAACCAGACCTTTGCACACTGTTTTGCAAAGGCGGGAGATACAACCTGCTGTGGATTAAAGTCCATGCGTGACAGAACCTGCTTAGCATGCTACCAGGTAGAAACCCTGGGAAAGTGAGGGCAAAATTTTTTTAGTTATAATCACCTGAAACTCCTAGGAGAAAATTTACCTTCTTTTCTCTACTCCTTGAAGTTGTAAATCTAATCAGTTTTTAAAATATAAACACCCCAGGAGATAACCAAAACACCGCCCACAGAGACTAAAGGAAAAAATGGGGTAGAGACCTGATATACCCCATAGAGCAGCAACTCCCACAGTGTACACAAAGACTCTCACGCAGAGCCAGCAGGCTGAACACAGTGCTGAGGGTCACTTGAGGGTCTTGGGTGTTAACCCTTTGCACATTGGACTGTTCTGAAGAGATTAACCTTCTCTGGTTTGGCTAGTGGGAAGCTGAGGGTCAATGATATGGAGAAGCCTTTTTGGTCTTAGTGTATGTGGATGACATTTGAGTTTGCTCACAAGAGTCTGATGCTGTCCTCACTGTCTTCCACGTCCAACTCACAAGGTACTGACACTCCCTGGGAATCAGGAAACTGATGCCCTAGTAACTGACCCTGCAGAAGATACAGCACATCAGGTATATAAGAGCTGCCACTACTGCATTGAGGTGTGATGGTCTATTGTCAAGGATACTGGGTTTTCCTTGAGATACAGTACCTTGCTTAAGCTTAATGCAGCAATAGTGCATCCTGTGTATTCTAAACAACCCTCAGGATGACAGCCAAAGGAGTCATCTGGAGGGATTGGAAGATTGATTATATTGGGCCCTTCCTTCTGGGTGGGGGTTCCAAATAAACCCTAGTTTGTATGGACACTATGTCTGGCCTCACCCAAGCTTCCCCTTGTCACCACCATTAGAGAATCAGAGAAGCTGAGTAACATGTACAGGTACCCTCATCAACTAGACAGTGATCACATTTCAAAGGTCACATTTCAAGAGTCACATTTCAAGGGTCATGATGTACAAGGCTGGGTAGAAGAGCATAACAACTAAATGGAGATTCCACACCACCACCACCACTCCTGTCTCCGCCCCCGTCCAAATCTGAAAATAGTAAGATTGACAAAAAGGAAAAATTAAAGCAGAAAATCATCTTGGGCAGGTGGACTCAAGTGCTCTTCATGTAATGTATTTAAATGATGAGCCGGACTGGGACCTCCCACCGAGGCATCCAACACTGTAAAAGATATGGAAATCTTGGTAGTTGGCTTTGTTCTGACTTTTACCTTGGAAAAAGGATGAGGGCTGAAAATACCAAGCCCACGGTGCCTGGAAAAGGCATTGCCTACTGGAATTTGCAATGAGCTGTTCCACCAGGATGGGTAAGTTACTTTGCACTTCTGGGTGAGGAGGGACTACTCAATCCCCACTGAGAACCCTTTTTTCCTGCTGCAAAGTCTGACCTGTTGAAATGCCCTACACTAGGAACGGCACATGCACTATTGAAAGGGGGAAGATGAGGGTTCAGGTCTGGTAGATCCTGTCCCCAGTCCATTTCCTCATTCCTGACAGCACTGTATCCCCTGACCAACCAGCCTTTCCCCCTATCCAGAAGCTGCCCAAGGACATAGCCCTGCGATAACATGCGTTTCTAAGACCATCTGGACAGTTCACATGATTAAACCCAGCTAAGAGTTATATAAACCCTACAGAAGCTGTTAAGATTTGAGCAGTGGAGCTGGAAAACTATGCATCTTCTTGCTGTCTAAGACAAAGTCTCTGTATAAGTTCCCTTGGTTGTTGAAATACCACCTAACAATCTGAAATATGCCTTTTTCTTTGGTCTCCCTTTGCCCTCCTTTTACCAGAGCTTGTTTTAGATAACACTCGGGTTGTTACTCCAGCTCTGCTAAAGAATCCCCTCTAATGTTGACTTTCCATGTTTTACTGACTGTAATGGTGAAGATTGTGCTGGTTGCGCAATATCCTGTGAAAACTCCTCTTCGAGGTATTGATGCAGAACATGTGTCTTTGGGCAACTCAGTTCAACAAGCTTAACTTGTATTTTAAAACCGGCCCTAACTTTAAAACGTGGAGTTGTTTTACCCTAACTGTTAAATAAGGAAACCCCAAGTAAAACTGGCATTGAGGAGGCCAGTAGGGGGCACTCTCACACGCTGTCACTCACCTCTGCTTGCCTGCACAGCTGCCCTGACACTTCCAAACACAAACCTCTCCTGGCCCAGAGGGGACCTAGCCCGCCCAACAACAGCTCCACCAGGTGAGGTGCTGCTCATGACCTTGGGACCTGCTCTCCTGCCAGATGATTGAACCCTCCTGCTTCACTGAGCCCACCACCTCCCCTTTTTCTATATAAGCAAGTCCTCTGCTTTATTCTTCAACCAAGCCCATCATCCACTACAACTTGTAGCTACATTTCCTCTGGCAATTCCCAAGCAAGCATCTTATGTAGGTAAATTTGCTGGCTACTTTTGCTATGGTCAGCTATTAAAGTTAACCATACTGGCAGCTGACATGCCTTTAGAGTAGCCTATAAGTTTGGATGGTTATGGAAACAAGATTTCTTTACTTCCAACAGGGATAAAAATAAGTCACTCACTCCCAGGAATTATTAGCTGCTGTATGCTGCGGTCCCTGTGATTATTGTTAAAGTCTCTGGAAGATGAGGGGAGTTGCCTTGCTGACATTTCCCACCATAAATACTACCACACTTCTGTCATGGCTCAAAGGAATAATAATTTAGAGATTAACTAGAGAGCCAGGACAGTTGGTTTTGAAAGTGGAAAACAGTCTGAATGCTGTTGGTGTTATAGAAAAAACTCTGGTTTGGTTCAAATTAAAAACAAAATGGTCTTACTAGAACCCTAAAATTATCATCATTAATTACTATACATGTATTAAGTTGCTGGTTTAGTGATAAAATTCTATCATTCATGAATCAAAACTTGTAGGGAATACTAACAAGGCTGCAAAAGTGTTTACTTTGCTTCCCTCACCTGTCTAACATACAATCCAGGAAAAACTGCCTATGCTGCTCCAGGTGCTTTGAATCACTGGGTGAACCACTTGAAGTTTAGCAAGTGGCAGCTATTTCCAGTTCATGGAATAAGTGTTTCTTGGTAATGGTTTACATGTTTTTGTATTGGGCTGAAGTTTTTCCATGTAACCAGGTCCCTGCCTCTTTTGGTCCACAGCAGATGAAAAGAGATGTTTAATACTATAAAGGCCCAGTGGGACCATACATTAGCAGAATAATCTTTCCCCATGACACTCCATAAAGATGAAGTCCTCCAACCCCACAAGCAAATATTTTCCCCCAAAATAGTCTTTCTCCACCCTCTCTGGAAAGGTCCTTACCAGGTGTTATCACCAACCCTGCATGACCAAACTTTAAAGAATAGACTCTAGGATTCACACATCAACCTTCTGATATGCCTGCTGGGGCATCAAAAGGCAGTGATTGCTAGGAATTGAGGCAGATGACAGCTGAAGGAGACAACTTTCCCAACATGACCAGACCAGCCTGTATGACTTCCCTTACTTAAATTTTCACCCTGTCCCCTCTCCTTTCCTTAGAAAGAATGTTCTTATTGAATGTCTTGATTTAGTGCATAAAGAAGAAATGTTTCTGATTGTTGGATCTCCCACCAAAAGTCCTGGATGAATGACCCAGCAGGTCGTCATCATAGATTTCTCACTTAGTCCTAATGTTACTGTTAATTCCAACTCGACTGAAGTTCTCTACATACCACCTAGTTTTATTTTTCTCCAAGGTAGAGGCCCCATTGGTGGATGGAATCAGCCATAAACATGTGACAATTGAGATAACTGATGAGCCAGACACCAGTTTACTGGAACACTTAGCTGGCCTTCTTAACACCATAACAGATGAGAAACCTCCTCTTTGGTCTACCTCACTAGGCTTGCAGAGTCACCTTAACTGGGATATACCTGGAGATAGGCAAGAGTATGGGTCTATCTCTGCAGGGAGAGCCTTGCTTCCCTTCAGCTTGGAATCAGTGCCAGTGAGTATGTAATCAGCAATCTCTCCTGACTTCAGGAGAGCTGGCCAGTTTCACAGGCAAAACAGCAGCTATTCAACAATGATCACTTGACTTGTGGGCGAAAGTACTTTCAGACACTAGCCCTTCATTATCTATTTGCTGAACTAAGAGGCATGTGTGCAATAGCAAATAACCACCTGGATAAAGGCCTCTGGAAAAAGAGAAGCTCAGCTGCACAGAACAGGGAACACGTTCCATGGTTTCAGTGGCTGTCTCCTGCCTCTCCATGGTACGTGGAGTTTTCCAGTCGGCAACCTCAGGCCTTACTTTAGAGCCATCAGTAAAACTGGATTTGTCATACTAATTTTAATCCTGATTTGCATCAAAATTATTTTCAAACTTTGTACCTGTGGTCTGCCAAACCTCTGCAGAAACAATGCAGAGTGATGCTTGTCCAATGCTTCATGATGATTTCCATTGCTTACAATGTTGACAGGATGTACCCTTAAGAGTGAGAATGCCTGAGGATTCCCCCTTCTGCCTTCCTTGCTACTCAAATGTGACCTCACATGGCTTATGATTACCATGCATTTCTCCTTCCATGGAGGACATGACATCCTGCAAAGGTCCTTCCTGGAACTGAGGGGCAGAGCATAATTCCACTAAAATGGATAAGCCAACTCTTGATGGTGATGTGTTCAAAGAAAGACCTGGGTCAAAAGGGGTATATGTGAAAAAGAACAAAGGAAGCCTAAATAAGAGTGGTGTGATAAGGTCACAAAGGGTGCGCCCTCCTTCACTTGTCACTCTGTGTGGCTGACAGACCCCAGCAGGAAGAGAGGTTTTCTTCTAAGCCTGTTGTACACTGCTTGCAGCCAAGGAAAATCCATCATAACCTTAAATTCACCTTCCAATGAACTTTTGTTCAAAACAGTCCTCTTCAAGGGTCCACGTGTGGGACCCAGAGTCTGAACCGGAAGTCCTGGGCCGTTCCTGTGCCCTCAGGTGCACAGCCTGTCCTTGGTAGGTGACGCAGCTACAACAGTGACAAGGGCATGTCACCCCGCCTTTGGGTGATAGGTGTCTGTCTGGATGTTGGGACAGCCTGCTGCCTGGCATGTCCTGGGGTGATGGCCTGGGTATGTAGGGTCAGAAAGTGGGTGGTTTCACTCACTGCCCCAGACATCCAAGCCAGACGCTGAGATTTGATCCCAAACTTTCCAAATTGTTTATGCTTGCCTCAGAAACAGAATTTACAACGTGGGATACACACACACACACACACACACACACACACAACCCAAAAGACCTCCCAAATTTTCTCCTAAAACCAAATTAAAGCTGATTTTCTTTTATCTCCTTGGACTGTGTTCACTGCAGTTTGCAGGTCCCAGTTGCAATTCCTCCGCTATTCCTGAATAAACTCATTTTATTTGCTGAAGGCTTTTTACATCACTTTAAAGCTGACAGTCCTTTGCTAACATTTTGCTTTTGATCCACATTCTCTGCCTCCTAGCTAGGGGTGGAGGGGGCAGAAGAAAGGGGCAGAAAAATGAAGACATTCTATGCTGTCCATAGAAACTGAGTTTAACCAAAATGTAACTGCTCTCTTTCTTCATTCCTGGCTTGCTCCCTACTCTCTCCCTTGCAATACTAAGTCCTTTGTTATTTTATTCAAGAATTTGGTCTGTAGGGTCAAGTGGACCTGGACTTTAGATGGTCTGCCTTACGAAGCTCAAGTGTCCTCCTATAAGGACAGCAGCAGTCCTACTGCTAGGAGATCTGTGGGTAGTTATGCCAGACAAGGCTATGGGAGGAGAATCCAAGTGTGAACTGCAGGGGCAGGAAGGCAGGATGTCAGCAAAGATAGGAGAGTTAACCATAGGGTTTGTCTCTGAAAGGCAAGACCAGCGACACTGCCAGGCCTAAATCAGGCTGTGTACCTCTTCTGCTATAAAACCCTGCATGGCTCCCCGCTGCCCTGAGTGGTTCATCCTTCTCCTCTTTTTCCCTCTCCTGCCTCATCCACAGCCACACCAGCCTCCTTTGTCCAAATTGTCAGGCATGTTACTGCCTCTGAGAGTTTGCCTGTGCTATCCCGTTTCCAGTCCTTCCCATGTTAGGACCTTAAGAACTTGGCCCAAAGGCCTGGCATGGTGGTGCATGCCTGTAAACGACAGCCTAGGAAGCTGTGGCAGGGGCCAGGGATCACGGTTCGAGTCTCACCAGGGGTACTGTAGTGAGACCCAGTCCCAAAAAAATAGCTGGGCATGGTGGCACATACCTGTAATCCCAGCTACCTGGGAATTACATATGGGAATATTGCTTGAGTCTGTGGTACCTTGGGCAATGAGAGCCTGCGGTCCCATGGGCAAAAATAGCGAGACCTAGTCTAAAAAAACAAACAAACAAACAAACAAAAAAACACCTTGGCTCAAAAACCCCTCTCTGAGAAAAACCTCTGTGACCTCCCTGAGTAGGTGATGTCCCCTTCCTAGTTTTGCTGTTCTCATTTCTCTCATAACGTTGATTTGTTTCATTTTCCTGTTGCTTTCTATGTCTGTCTTTCCTATGGCTGGGATATCTCGATCAGTACAGCTGAAATGGTATATGTCACTGAGAAAAAGGGGCTCAGCATAAACACTGATCATTGTCAGTATCAGGGGAGGTGGGGGAGCCAAAGATAACACATAGCTAAACTTCCACTGGTAAAAAGCCAGGTTTAAAAAAAGAAAAAAAGAGGCAGGCTTATCATATCTTCTGGGGGCAGGCCTTTTACCTCCTATTGACATAACTGAGGGGTGCAGGTCAATTGTTCCAAAACAATCCAAGTCTGCAAGGTGATTTCTGCAGCTTCCCAGACACCCCGTGAGGAGGCAGAGACCCCAGCTCTGAGGTCTCTGCTTCCTTCACTCTTAAATTCTCTAGTCCTTAGCTGCTCACATTCTCCATCAGCATTGAAGAGCCACTGCACACTGTGCTGGGAACACCATGGTAATGAGACAGATGGTTTCCTCTTTTCCAGGACTCAAAGTCAGAAAGTCACAAAAAACGGACCCTAACTGTGGCAGGCCAACGTGCCCCACATGGTGAGTGGGTGTTGGAAACTGGCTGACTGGATGATCAAAGAAACCTTCCCAGAGAAGGTATCATTTACATAGAGTTAAGGGAAGGAAGGGCAAGAAGGGGGTCCTGGGGAGAGGGAACAGCTGTGCAACTGATAGAGGGTGCTACCCCCCCACCCCCCCCCACAACCCCCCCCACCCCCGTTTTCTCCTGTTTAAGACTGCAGATTTCAAGGAAGGTATACTAAAATGTGAGAATGACCTTATTTGGAATTTCCTTTTGATAGGGTGTGCCCCCCCCCCATTGTCTCCTGTTTAAGATTGCAGATTTCAAGGACAGGTAATGTT
>PVHY01011490.1:0-47784 GCA_004024945.1 Uropsilus gracilis
TTGGAAATTCAACATCCACATAAGCAACTCAACATTGGTTTTTCCACAGCTCTGAATGATTCGAAGGCTGTTTATGTAATGATTATGCCTGTTCTCATACTTTTCTCCCTCTTCCAGGCTGTGATGATAATGAGAAAACACAGACAAGTAGCCACTGTGAGGAATTTTCCATCTCCCACCATCTCAGTAAACCCATTCTCTGTGGAAGTGTGAGAATAATGAAACTATGGAAAATATGGCAGGGAAACTCTGGAATCTTCTCAACCACTGTCTATAGTTAGGATTACTTTCTAATCAACTGACTTGTTCCTAGAATCTTAAAATGAATTAAGCATAGACCACTCTCTTACAGCACAAAAAATAACACAAAATGAATCAAAGACTTGGATGTCAGACCTGAAATCATAAAATACATTGAAGAAAGCACACAAAATTCTTTATACAGCGGTTTCAGTGATGTCTTTGGCAAATCAACTCCAACAGCAAAGGAACCAAAAGTAAAAATAAACAAATGGGACCAAGTCAAATGAAGAATCTTCTGCACAGTTAAAGAAACTCATTAAAATTAAACTGTATCTTACTGCATGAGAGAAAATATGTAAACATCATACATTCAACAAGGGGCTAATATCCAAGACTTACAAAGGACACATACAGCTCAACAGCAAGAAAACAAATAACCCAGTCAAAAGTAGGCAGAAGAGCTAAATAGGCATGAAGATATAGGCCAACAGGCATGTGAAAAGAGCTCATCATCACTTATCATCATGGAAATGCAAATCAAAATGACAATGAGATACTACCCCACACCCATGAGAATGGCAACAAGTAATGTGGATGTGAAGAAAAAAGAAGCCTCACCCACTGTTGGTGGTAATGCAGATTGGTTCAGCTCTCTATGGAAAACAGTATGGAAGTGTCCCAACACATTAAAAATAGATCTACCATTGATCCAGCTGTTCCATTCATAGTATCTGTCCAAAGAATGCAAAAACACTCATTTGAAAGTATACATGCACTCCTATGTTCATCACAACGTTATTTACAATAACCAAAATGGAAGCAACGTATAAGCCCAATGACAGATAAATGGATAAAGTAGTGAAATATATACAGTGAAGTATTATTTAGTTACAAAAAAGAAGAAATCCCGGGGTAAAAACAAAAACCACATTTACCAGACATCGGAAGAGAAAACGGGCCAAACAACCAACAACTGAACACCAACTTAACCAACCAACAAATTGCAGGAAAATGGGAGATGGAGTGACTGGAGGGTGGATACGGAGGAGGGATACGGAGGGAGGAGGTGGGATCAATTAATGGACAATCGTGACAAATCAATAAAATGAATTTTAGAAAAAATTTTTAAAAAGGCATGCAGCTAAGCATTAACAAAAAGAAGAAATCTTGCCATTTGGGGAACTATAAGGGGAAAATGCTAAGAAAAATGAATCAGAAGAAGACAAATACTTGATGGTCCTATTCATAAGTGGAATATAGAAACAAAATAATAAAGCAAAGGACCCAATAAAACTAAACCACAACAAACCCTTGAAATTTGACTGCAGAATTGAGGCCACTGGAAGGGGGATGGTAGATTGTTGGTGAGCAAAGTCGGCAAGGGGTCCAGTGGTCTATGGTGGAGTCTCGTGTCAGGTGAGGTAACATATATCTGAAGAGGTATGAACCAATGACCCCACAGTATACAGTGTTGCAAAGTACTGTTATCTCAAGCAAAAAATTAAAAAGTTGTATTAAGTAGCATGGACCATAGCATGAAATCTGGAGCAAGAAACCTTGCTCTAGAACCTTCATTAAGTTTCTTCTCCTATCTAGAAGCTCAGTTCATCATAGATACATGATGATAATTAAACTGTTCTTCTTTCATAGGGTTGTTATAAAATCCCAGTAAATACTGCTTAAAAATTATTTAAGTCCTCGCCAGGCACATACTAAGAGTGCAATGGTATTTGTGATTCTTTTTATGTAGAGTTTTCTTGTCTTCCAACCTCATAATAACGGCTGTCCTTTGTGAATATACAGCTAAAAGACAAAAACAACTTCAAAGCAACATCTTCGGGTACCAAGATTTCATATATAACATCTGCTGATAGGAGTGGTCAGGATAGCTGAAGTAAAGCTGACGTGACAAACAACTCTAAAATATGACTTGCTTGAAAAAGATTTATTTCTCAGTTACTTTAAAGACCAGGATCAGTTGGACAATTGATTCTCCTTGACAGCTCTCCTTCTAGTGTAGCTCTGGGCTCCAGGTTCCTTTCCCCTTGTAACATGGGTATCTCTGAGAATTTTCATGGAGGAGTTTTACAGGGCCTTGGAGAGGAAGAGAGCACTTCTACCCACTTTCAGCTTGCCAGAATCAATCTATTGACACCCAGATTACTGTGAACCCACAACAAGGAAGCAAAATGGTGAGCAACGAGACCACCTGTGCCACTAGAATGGTCATGGTGAGGAGATGGTATTGGTAGGTTGAGGTGAGGCAAATACTACTCTGCCTTTTTCATCTAGCCACAATATGAAGCTGTCTCAGAGATCGAAGTGATCTGACATCAGTTCTTCAGAACTGAGAGGTCAACGCTTTTGCTAGTTTTCCTTTACCTATGGATTGCAAATGCTTTCAAATTTCAGATCTTCTTGCTTTTGCCTTTTGCATTTTACTGTGTGGAAACTTCTGAGGTAAGTGGGCAGGCAGCATTTGTTCCTATCAATTTAATTAACTGGAATAAGGGCCATGTAAAAAGGAAAGACAAGAACTTGACCTACACACATTACTGAGGATGCATCTCAAAAGCATATATCTGAACTGAAGAAACAAATGGCAAAATAGATGCATGCTATGTGCTGCCATGTTCAGACCTGTGAAAACTAATGTTAGAAGGCTTCAAAAAAAAAAAAGCTGTGAGCTGTAAAACCACACGAAGAAGGAACAAAAGGTTCACATTTTGCCATAGTTGTTGTCATCGGGAAAGAGGAAAAGGAAGCAATTTGGAAAGGGAAACTTGGGAGTGAGGACTTCAAAAGCTTGAGCATTGTTTCATCTTTGTAATTTGTTCCCCCTCCCCCCACAAGTGAGTGCATGGATATTCATTTTGTTATCGGTCCTTAAAGGAGACAGATTATATTTTCTATACATATTTAACAAAAACAATTAAGAGGTAAAATTAGAGTTGCAGGGAAGGCAATAATTTGTTCCCTGGTACTTTATCTTTTACCAAATTATGTTATTTTGCAAGTTCACATTTGAATAGGAGCTACTCAGATTATAATTGAATTTTAGATAGTTAATTCAATAGCTGCTGCCTAATTTCACATTCAGAACAAGGTAAGAGGACCCCTCGCACTGCAAATTTATAATGTCTGATCTAAATTCCAGAGTGCTCCATTTATCTTCTGTTGTGTAACAAATCACCCCAACACTCAGTGGCTTAGAAGAGCAACACTGTGTACTCGTGCGTGATTTCTGTGGAGCTGGATTCCGGGAAGTAGGTGTGACTGGCCATTTCTGAGTCACATTTCTGTGGAACTTAGTCCTGTGATGATTAGCGCTCTGGAGCGTGTGGGGGCTGGGTGGGCATCTCTCTCCACGTCATCTCAGGGCTCTGTGAGGGGATCTTGCACTGGTGCTAGTGGGTGATCTTACCATCTGGTGGCGTGGGGGTAGTCAGTCTGCTTACACAGAGACTAAGATCCGATGTGGAATTTTCACTGAATGACACTGCAGTAGAATTGCTTTTTTGTCTTCAGCTGGGAAGTTAGGCACTGTCACTTCTGCTGCAGTTTTTTGGTTACAAGTGTATCACCGCCCCTCCCAGATGCCAAGGGAGAAAAATTAGACTCCATCTCTTGATGGGAGAGTGGCATGTTGACAGGTGCCACTGCTGCAACCCTGACAGAAAATAGAATCTGTCACACAGAGGTAGCTGGGAGAGTGGCCATATCATTTATCACCCAAATGGTACTATATTTTAGACTAAAGGAGGATGTTATTAATAATTATACAGAAATAACAGGTGCAAATCTAGATTGTGCGGGGCATACCATGACATTTGGTCACCCTGGCAACTAAGCTTGAGAATTGGATTGGGCATTTCTCACCTGAAGATATTATTAAAAATACATGACCTTTGGGATCTGCCTCATCAGAATTCAGAATCTTTATCTCACAGGGACAAAATGCACAGACATCAGAAGATTTTTTTTAAAAGAGTAATCAGAATGGGAAAATGCTTTGTAATTGTTCTCTGTTCTCTCCCTCATTTTATCATGGCCAGGTCACCCTTCCCTCCCACGGAGAGTCAAACATTTAAAATTGCAAGTTGAGAATATTATCAGTGACACACACAACAGAAAACTCAGTGTCTCTAAACAACAAGCACTCTAAGCTCTATGCAGATATTTGACTTGTTACTAATAATCCTACTCTTGAGGGGATTTAACCTTCTATTTCCCATATTGGGTTCCATGGAACACTGCTACCACTAGGCAGCTAACAAAAATACTTTCCATGGTAAAAGCAGTTTGTAATCCCTGAAAATTATATCCCTCCTCTTGAGATTTGCAATTTACAGTATTAAAGGTTCTAAGAAGTCCCACAATAAGGAACTTGTTAAACTTTGTTCTTAGTCTAATCAAGCATTTTCAAAAATCATTTGACCATGGAAACAGTTTTTCTTCCCCCTGAACATCACCAATTAACACTTGTAGGATTAGTATTCTGTGAAATGTACTTTGGGGAACACTGCTTTAACTTAAGCCAGAACATGAATCTTTTCAACATTTATCAAGAAACTTGGAATGATCAAATAGAATTAAATCAACCATTTTAAATAAAGAAGAACTGAGAAGGCAGTATTTGAACTGTTACTAACAGACTGATTAAGTATTTAAAAAAGTTTGTTGCTTCCAAGTATAAGGGCTTAGATTAATAAACTTGCCCTGGGCTAATTTTTAATGAACACGCTAATCAAAAAAAAGCTTATTGTTCTAAAAAAAGGTACCCATAAGCACCAAGTACTAATGAGGACACAGATTAATGTTATTCACATTCTATATTGTCATCAAGGAAATAGAGTACAGGTTCAAGAGACTCTTTTTCCAGCACATTTTCAGATGGAAGGAATACAGCTAGACTTCCAGAGTTAGCATAAGGTGTCGAGAAGGACCCTGGAAGCTTCAAGTACATGGAGGAGCAGCAGGGGAATAGCGTTCTAAACACGTTTATTATTTTTTTAAATAATGATTTCTTCTTAAAAATGAATGAGGCATTAAACATTTTTAAGATATCTAAAAATAGATTCTTTACAGTTTTGAATTGAGCAAATGATTTTTTTTTACATCTGTAAGTACACTCAAGCCAATACCATGCTAGAGTCCAAAATAACTTCAACTAATCTATTCCACTTAGTGCCAAAGGATGCTAAGAGGGAATTAATACCAAGAAACCATATAAGACCTTCAATATAAAGGAGAGCAAACAAGGAAATAAAAAGTGAACTGTATCCTCTAATCAAAATATTATATGTCTGTCTCATTGATTATACATATACTCTATAATAATGTATCTACTACCTATAGAAAACTAAGATTGCATTGAGAAATTTGCAGTGATTGGATAAACCAGACAGTGGCACATTTCAAATAATTTCAAAGGATGAAGTTTATTTCCAAAGGAAAATATACCTCATTAGCTTTGGTTTTTCATTGATAAATAACTGAATCCTGGTTTATTTACCAGTTAATACTGGGTAAACATACTCAATACTTATCCATTTGAGAAACATTCTGGAACTTCTGAGAGGCATAATAGTTAGAAATATTGTCTCTAGAATCACATTATCTGGCTTTTATTCATTCATTCAATGAACATTTGTTATGGATTGAAAATATGTCAGGTGCTGTTGTAGGCACTGTGATCATAGCAGTTAACAAAAGATGTCAAAAGTCCCGTCCTTGGGCACTTACCTTCAAGTGATAGAGAAAAACAAAACAAAACAACATAAAGTAAAATGCAAGGTGTGTTGACAATGTGCGCTACAGAGAAAACACAGCAATAGGAAGAGGAAAAGTCACAGACTAGGGGCTACTGTAATTTAGCTCATTTGAGAAGGTCCCCTAGAAGGGGATATTGGAGTAAGGATCTGACGGGAACTAAAGAGTGAGTGGGGGGGGTGTGGATGGGTGTGGGAGCTAACCTAAAATGGGTTTTGAAAACTATGTTGTTAGTTAAAATGTTTAAGTTACACCTAGGATAAATCTGCAATCTGTTGATATGTTAATCGCATATACTCATAAAATGCTGATGTAATCACCTAAAACACTATATATATCCACAAAAACCTCAAATAAATCGCAGCAGATTCATCACCCCTTGAGTGTGTGTCTGTTTGCCAATCGCCAGCTCCTGTGTCTTTCCTGCCCAGCTAAACCCTGGTCATCCGCAGCCTGCGCCCTCGCCCGGCCGGTCCGTAGCAGATGGGGAAGACCATTCCAGAACAGCAACTGACAAGGCTCCAAGGCAGGTATAAGTCTGAGAAAGTAGGGAGGTCACACCACTGATGGTGAAGGAGAAAGGATCAGGCAAGGTGGTGAAGGAGATGGTGAAGGAGAAGGTGAAGGAGAAAGGAGCAGCTGTCTGTGTGGGGAAAGGTTGCAGGGTGGTGTAACCCTCGAAGGTTTGAGCGGCAGAGTTACTTCACCTGTTTGTGGTTTAGTAGAATCATACTGGCTTCTCCTTTGAGCATAAACTGAAGGGAGCCCAGGGTAGACTCAGAGCTGAGTGATGAGGCAACTATTTGTCCTGAGAGGCAGTGCTTTGCAAAGTAGTGAGGAGTGATCGTATTTGGCACGTCTTAAAGGAACACAGGCTGTGAGGTGGGGTACAAGCAACATAAAATCCACTGCTTTGCCTGTGCTCTATGACAGAGTGGCTGACAACATAAGCTTTAGACCCACACACATTCTCCACTCAGCATGCTCACCACCGCATCCAAAATCCAGAGCACTCATGGAGGTTAAATGATGTCCAGAATATCACCCAGCGCTGGCAACCTCTCCCAAGGTCAATGTGTCTTCAGCCTTTTCTCTCTTTAGCCGCCCTATGCAGTCTTCCCCTCCAGTCAGTTCAGTCTACTTCTCTGAACCCTACAGCACTCCGCGGTCACTCCAATTTAAGACTTTGCTCATACCTCGTCCACTGCTTGGAATGCATTCCCATTTCCTGTCCTTTCATCTTTACCTCAGATGAAGGCCAAATCCTACCTCCTCCATGAAACCCTCCCCTTTTTTCCATGACAGTTAGTAGTAATCTCTCCCTACTTTAAAATTCCACATTTCTCCCTACTTGTGTTGTATGTGTTCCCCATATTCCCTACTTTTTTAGGAGGCGGTAGGCTACAGTGGACATGGTGGGAGTGACCAAAAGACCAGAGAATCAACATACCCTGAGAACTGCCATGCTGTGTTGAACTTATTTCATCTCTTACTCCATAGAATGATGATAGCAGTAGCTATATATCTGTGATTGTCACAGGAACTAGATGGAAAAACCTACTCACCTTGACCGTAGTAAGTGGTGAGTAAGGAAAACACGTGTTCTTCTATGTATCTTATGGCTAACTAGACTGTAAAATCCTGAGGATCAGTGGTTACGCGAGGGTTCTCTTTATCTGTAGCTATTGTAAGAACTAGCACAACAGCTTTCAAAATAGTTTAATGGCATTCCATACATAATAAGGAAAGTGCATTTCTATCATGTCTTAGGCCAGTCATCCAGCTCATGCTCATAAAATATAGATACATTTATGTATAAATGGGTATCCACGTATACACACTCACATATACATATCTGAAACTCATCCTATGAAATAATACCCCTGCTATGTGAGAAGAAAGGTGCTGCATTTTATTGCTTTCACTCATCTATTCTTTGTTTTTAATTTTATGCCATTAAAAATCCAGCTGCTAGCCACAAGACTGATTTCACAACCCACCAATGTGTTTGGGAGTGTGAGTGGAAAACCCTGGAATAATAAGAAATAGGCACCACTTATATATTGGATGAATAAATACTTGTGATGGGAACATTATCTTGCTAGTCCCTTTTACCAGTCTCGCCAGTAATCTCCCTTGCAGAAAGAAAGAGACAAACAAGGCAGGCATGTCCAGCTTGGGAACTTGGACTCCAGGTCATTCTGCATTTGGGATGTGTCCTTTTCTATAAAGCACACCTCAGAAATATGCCATGGTCTCTGACATCCTCTCATAATTTCGGCAGGTGTCACTGCAGGCTGGCCTCGTGCTGCCTAGTACCAGACCTGGCAGCCAGGGACAGAAAACTCTCAGTACTCTGGGCCAGCACTGGACACCATGTTCTCCAGACATGTATTTTGCTTTTCCCTTGTTTCCCTGGAGCCATCGCTGACTCCCCGCTTCTCCCTTGGTCTGTAGTTGAGGTTTTGATTGACCTGGAATGAGCTTGTGCTTTTCATTTTTAACTCCAACTCAAATTGAGAATTCATAGTCCTCTCAAACAAGAAGACGGAAGGAGAGAGAGATGCGCTACTCTGTGAGGGCTGTGCTCTCCTCCACAGCATCATCTCAGGCATGTGAGATCCCTTTCCAAGGCCAGTGATTGCTCTCCACTTCTTCCAGAGTCAATCAGTGGCTCTGAAGGAAATCACCTCCTGACGCTTCTGCAAGAGGCTTGACAGAGCACGGAGTAAGTGCAGGCACACCCACTAATCTCTCCCACACATTTTAAGAGTTCTGCTCTTATAAAATTATAGCCCCTGGCAGGAGGACCCTGGCGCTGTACTAAAAAAAAAAAAAATGATTAGACGAACTAAATTTAAAGCAATATGTGCCTGGAAATTAACTGCTTCTTGCTGGATAGCAAATTATTACCCATCTAGCCTGTACCTGATGAGGTTTATCAGCTGAAAGTAGCTTGGGCCACCAACTGTAAGATTTTCACGTATATTTGAAAGAGGCTCTTTTTGACACCAGAAATAAATAGTCTCACAAAATGCAGCATCTTAGAAGCAGGTATATCAACACAACCCCAGCTTGTATAAAACAAATTAAACAGATTTCATCATTTACATCTTTCTAGGCGTTTCATCACACATGAGTAAAATGAGATTAAAAGGAGAGACTGCTTTTTCTCAGCATCCACAAGAGTTACAAAAATTTAATCAAACCTGAGTTGACTGAGTAGAAATATTTGGAAAGGAGATAAACAAGCTTACATACAGCCTGTGCCTTTGAGAAGTCTCTATTCTTCTTTCATTTTCATTTCTATATCTCTTGCTTAATGCACGCTGAGAACTTTATCAATATTCACTGCCTTCAATGGGTATATGGCTGTCCATTGAAACCTCAATAAAAAATAAAACAGGCACTGGTATTTTATCAGCATGAAATGAGGGTCTTCTGTCAATTTTTTGCTTAGGGGAGAACACAGAACTGAAGAGACTCGTGCTCTCCACGTTCCCAAGAAACTCTGACTGAGTAAGGAGAGTCAATATAAACATCGAATGACGATGAGGTGCGATGACTATTTTTGTAGGACTGTGACAACTTCTCACACCAAATTCTACTGTCTATGACAATATAGGGAAAAGTGATAGAACTGGGAGTACTTCACAGAGGACAGGTCATGTTTTGCCACAGATGACACACTTCTTACCTTTGTCTTATGCAGTAGTATAATATTTCACAATCCAGTCAATTTTGCTACAGACATCACACTTAAATTCCAATCTACCCCTTAGAGACACAATCTCTTTCAGTTTCTCATCTGTTTAACAGACAGAAATACTACACACCTTATAGGACTGTAATGAGGATTGAGTGGGATGATTCTTCTGTGGTGATGTTGTTGCTACCTTATTCACATCCCCTCACCATTACCCCTTCATTGTTGACTTCACACCTGTGACTTTTTGTGTTTCATTTTTTTCTGGAGGGCTTTGTCTTCTCTGACCACGAAGGCTAACTTCACCTACCCAAAGGTGGATCAGAAGTTCTGGGGAATGAGCAACTCGAAGGCGTGTCCACAGGCAACGACTGATGGGAGTTCTGCCATAAATATTCCAGTGCTCTTGACCTTCAGGTGAGAGTTCTGAGGTGCATGTTTTCTATAGTTTCCCAGTCAGATTAAGGTCCAGTCAGCCACAGTGGTAGCTGCCTTTACAGCCAAGCCTATTTTTGGTTTCCCTCTACCATGCCCCTCCTTCCTTACCACCTGCACCTTCCAGATGAACTCCTAGCATGTGAATCCCCTCCACCTCTTGCAGACACTATGTCTGCAAAACCCAAGCATGGATCACAGCACACTGCAAATTAAAATGTGAAGAGAGCACAGGAGGAGCCACCCCTGTTTCCCTCTGGCCAGCTGCTCTCATGGCCCTTCAACTACCTCCAAAATGCGAAGCCAGGCAGCGCACACTGCATCGGCCCTTTCATTTTGTGACCCCACCAAATTGCTACAGGTCCATTTTATGCACATTCAAATTATGTGTGTGCAGGCTGCTTGTGAATAATGCAAAGTGCCAGCTCGCGAGTTTGCCTTTCCTCATTTCTCATTTTGAAGACTCTTTTGTGGATTACATGCTCAAACACAAAAATCTCATTACCATTTTTTGGTTTTCTAGCTAATATTCAGGAAAACAGAAAGTGACTGGATTTTATCATTCACCTTTGTTACCACGTCCATGAGAATATGTAAGAAATGGAATCAATGAATAACCAGGTCCTAAAGCCGAAAAGAACTCGGAGAGCACATCGTCCCAATTCATCATTCATAAATAGGAAAACTTTGATTAAGAAAAGTAAATGACCCATCCTTGACAACATGGCCGGTAAATTTATTCTGAGATTCTGTCGAGGACTCAGATAGTGAAGTCGGGTATGCCATGATATCGCTCCACCTTCTCTTCTGTCTCTGTCACAGTCCCCATTGTTTCCTACGTCTTTTTCCATCTGAGACAATCAATCTGTGGATTCTCTCTTTCCTCTAGCAGCTCCGTTTTTAGAAAGGGCCCTAAAATCACTCATAGTGAAAATGACTGGAAACATCTCCCACTGTGACACATATCAAGGATATATTTATTTTAGCAGAATTCAAACTGCTAAACCTTTGGGAGCCCACTGGTAGGGAGCGGAAGGGAGGTAACCAGCATTCTTCTTCACATGCCTGAAATCTCTCCATTTACTAAATTCTTCTCTGAATATGTTACTGAACAGTAGGCATAATAGACTTACAGAGGAATGTCACAAGATACAGCAGATAAGCTATTTCCTAGAATGGCCTATGAGTGCTGAAGCCAGTGGCAACAGGGTGTCCATTTCTGCCAGCTAACCTCCCAAGTGGGAAGTGACCTTTCCACAAAATAGATTGTCAATGTTCTTCTTATTACCGCAGTCCAGAAAACAGGAATCCCAAAGAGGAAATTCACTGAAGAGAACACAATTTTAGTTTATAATAGAACAGTTGGGTAACAGGAAGGAACAGAACGCAGTAGAAAACTGCACAGACACAGAAGTCTCAAGTTCTTGAATGGTCACTTAACACTTGCCCTCTCAATGTCACAGATAGGTTGCAAGAATGACATTCATTAGAGGATGAGAATACACACACACGTACACACGTATATGGTGAGTATGCCTATAGTCATATGGCATAAGTATTTGTTCTGTTTTCTAGAAACAGCTGTTCATGAGCTTTTTTAAATTTCCTTGAATGCCTTTTTGTTAAAGTTCAACTTTGCTATTAAACCATGCAGGAACTCAAAACCAGAACGTTATACTGCATGTCATATGTAATTTCCATTTCTACCACTTTTGAGTATTACCATTGTCTAAATGGAGACTCTATCCTATTGTTTGCTGGTTGGAAAGGTGTTAAGAAAACTACAAATCAGTTGCCATGACCGGTTATAAATTTCAGGCACCTTTTCGCAAGAACAGATGAGAATCAGGGGAAAAATTAAAATCCCAGAATTTGCTAATTAGAAGTAAGGCTTCTTAAATGTTGTCATTTATTACACAAGACACTAAGTGGGTGGCTGACCTTCTTAAGCCCGATAACTATGCTATTCTGGGTTTCCCTCAGAAGCAATAGAGAATCAAGGAAGCAGTGGGGAAAGGAGACATGGGAAGGTGGAAAATCAACGTAGGATGCATTAGCAAGGTGATTGCCACTGTGGGAGATGGGAGCTTAATCCTGCTGGGAAAACTCCAGAAGCCAGTGCCTTGGAGATTTCCCATTTAAGGCAAGGTGACAGAGCTGGGGTTCTGACTGCATTGTTGGAGTATTAGGTTGCATCCGGGAGGCAGTAATACCTCAGTACTAGCAGCCTGTTACTCTGGCAGCGAGATGAGTCCCAACCATATCTTCCTTGAATGTTCTCAAACTAAGTGGTGCAGATACTGGTACAGAAGTTAGGGCTGTGTGCACTGAGGTAGGAAGAGGCAGGAGACAAGGGCAGGATTCAAAGAGGATCCTCTACACTCTGAAATAGCCGAGTCAAAACTTCAGTCAAGACCTTAGGATGCGGAATCAGGCTGAATCCTCCGTGGTACGCTCTCTGCTACCTTCCTCATTCCTTTGCCTTCTAACCATATGAGGTTCTGTACTGAATTCTTAGAAGAAAATGGGAAATACATAAACTGTTTCATCATCCGGTGCATATTGGTAATATGGAGTGATGGTTATGCACTGGGATTACCTTGATGTATGAAAGCATTTATTTTCAAAGGCAATATTCAGAGAGGAACAGAATTTGGGATTTCTAACAACTTAAATGAGGTCATGGTTACTTTATTGGCTGAGGAGAGTATATTGTTGCTTGTTTAAAAGAATATTAAGCTTATATAAGAAGAAACTGTAGAACTTTGCAAATCGTCTAACTGTTTCTCAGGCATATACACGAGTTTAAAATATATATTTGTGCCGCTATCAGTATCCTGACTGCTGGGGCTGGCAAGTCCCCAGAATGCATGATGGCCCCCAACTCGCCAGCACCTATGGGGGACTGGTCATCTACATTAAGTAAAGAAATGAGACTAGCCTGGGGGATTATACTACTTCAATGACCACATGGTTCCCAAGTCATTTTTCTACAGGGGGAACTTAGGATATAGATGCCATGGTAACACAATGCTTAATATGGTTAACACAGTGGACTGTGAAAGAAGACTGTGGGAAGTCTTGGCAGTGGGTGCACTGTGGTGACAACATCTGAAGGGGGTGATCCTAAATCTCTAAATCACACACCGTACTATAAACCAATGTCACTTTAATAAAATAATTTTTTTAGAGCAATACTTTCACAAATAAAAAAAAAAAGACATAGGGGTGATGTTTCTGCTATCATTCTGTGGTAATTCTTTCATCTTTATTGACATTTTTTCTGTTTTCCTGGCTATCAGAAATAATTAAACCAGTCATTAAACTAGAAAAAAAAGTCATGCAAATAGATCCTAGAGCAACGAGACATTGAGGCAGAAAGAATAACAACAATAAAAAGGAGGCAATCACTTACACTCGCTAGTTAATAACATGAATTCCTCCCTAATGAGCAACTTAGTGACTCTTGGCATTTTCCATTATTAATGGTCTCATTGTCATCGAGGAAGGAAACATCTTTGTGGGTATGAACCCCCTCCTGAGATGACTCTTGAAGAGCCAACATTTGATTTCAACTAAGATAACATCATCCAGTATAAGGACATCTCCTCTGACTCCTCCCCAAGTAATGAAGAGAGAAAGCAGGCTGCACCCTGGTAGGGCATAGGAGCAGTTCCAGTTGGGTGTCATGGGTGGCTCAAGTACATCCTGGATTTATCACCTTAGGATTAATCCAAGAAGTCACACAGAAACAATTCATGTGAGAAAATGGACTCCTCTCCTTTCTCCTTTCAGACGCCCTCCAGCAAGTTCTCTTCTCTGAGAAGAGCTGGCACCGATACTTCCTACCCAAGGAGTGTAGGGTACTGGGGTTAATTTTGCAAGAAAATATTGTGGTGCTGAGCAATAATGATGCAAGATCCTGATCTAAAGCATGCAAAGGATGATTCTATTGTTCTTAATATAAAATTAATCCCATTTCACAAACATGTGATAGAGTATTGTATCCCTTTAGAATATTCCTCCTTAATGTTGCTATACATTAAATTAATACTTAGTAAAAAAAAATAAGTAGCTTCTATGTCAACCAGAAATTTCATTTTCCTAAGTTTGAATCTTTTCTTTGAACTTTTGATTCTGTTTCAAATAACACTGAAAGATGAGAGGAAGTTAAAAAAAAGGGGGGGGGGAGTCCTGCCACAGAAATGCAGGTAACTTTCTTTTTAGCTTCTGACAGCACCAGTAGTCAAGAGTGCACATTCCATAAAAGAAGAGAGAGAGCATGGAACTTAAACTCTGCTGCCTTGGGGAATGTTTCTGCTTAACAAGATTCTTTGAAATTGGCAAAGAATAAAATACAGCATTTTCAGTTCTGGGATGCTTTTCCATGGACAAGGTGAGGGTATGAGGAGGCATGATTTATGGATAGTCTAGACTAAACATGTAATAATAGCTTAGCTGGTAGGTTTGGGACATCATGTAGCTGAATAATCGGACCTATTTCCTGTACCCCCTAATCTAATGATTCTATTGTGTTTTTTCTTCCCAACTCAGACGTGTCAAAACCAGTCTTTTAGCCTCCTTCCACATTAAAAAACAAACACAAAAACCTGTATTTTCTCTCTACATTTTACTATGAAGAGCAGTTAATTCAATCAGCAACAGGATTAAGAGGTTTCTCAGTTGCCCTTCATTCCCTTGTCTGTTCCTCATCATAGCTTGTGTACTATGGCAATAAATTCCTCCTTCAACTTCTCCTCTTACTTTGTATCATTGCATGACCCCAATTAAAACAATTAATTTATTTAATTTTACATCGTTGGCTACTCCCAGGTTTCTCCTACCACCTTGTCACCTGTGAATCATCATTTTAATCTTTTGTGCTCATCCCACTCCCCAAATTTGCCCCCCCCCTTTGCTCTATACTTCAGTTCTGCTGAAAGTAAGTTTTAAATTTTTCTTGTCCATTTGTTTGTTTTCCCTATATTCCTCATAGAAGACTATACTTTCAGGGATCATTTCTATAGTTCGTGACCCAAATTTTTAAGGCATCCTTTTCCTTATAGTCATCTTTCTTTTTTTTTTTTGAGACTAGGTCTCTCTATTTTCCCCTGTGGAACCACAGGCTCATGTTGCCCAGGGTACCACAGACTCAAGCAATCCCCAGCCTCAGCTTGCCAGGTATCCAGGATTACAGGCTTGCGCCACCACGCCCAGCTATGTGGCCTTGCTATGTTCCCCTGTCGGGGCTTGAACCTCAATCCCTGGCCCCAGTCACGGCTTCCTAGGCTGCCACTTAAAAGCATGCACCACCATGCCCGGCGCGTAAGTCATCTCTTTACTGAAAGAGCCTGACTGACTTACTATAAGTCATCTCTTTACTGAAAAAGCCTATTTCCTACTTCATTAAATGCAAATCTCTTTAATTTTAAATGTTATTCAAAACAGTGTCTGCTTCTGGCCAAACGTGATCTCCTTCATTGAGTAATTTTTTCACTTAGCATTTCCCATTCACCCATTCACCCAAAACTAGACTGCCAGGTAGCTAAGATGTACAAATGAGTTAGAGAAATAAGCTGGGGCAAGATCATATACGAATCTTGTGAACAATATTAAGGCAGTTCTTTTCTTCATCCAAAATGGAATGAGAACCTATTAAGAAGTGTCAAGAAGGAGGGTGATATGATCAGATCTGACTGCATTTTAGAGAACAGAATTGAAGCGCAAGATGAATTATCTGTTGACAACTCTGTATCACCGCAACCACTTCTAAATTCTCTCTTCCATCACTACATTTCTCAGTACTTTCCTACCACTACACTTCTGCATATTGTTTTACATTATGTTAATAAGAAGCAGGACTGCAAGATCTGGAAGGCAGTAAAGAAGGCAAAGCAATTGTTTTCCTGTTGCAGTAAGACCAGAAAGAAAATGCAACAATTCACTGTGGCTTCCTGGTGAGCTCCTGAGACACACCCACTTGGGGGCTCCCAGTTGAGTCTTTAGGGATCAGTTTCTTTGATCTTTAACTTGAACTTCCTTATCCTTTCCTCTATTCCCTACACTAAGCTCTTCCTACCTGGCAGAAGTCCAGTGGCTACTGTTCCCTAACCTCACACTGATTGATGAAGAGGTGAAGAGCAAGAGGAGGTGAGAGATCTGTTAGGAGTTTGTGTTTGTGACCCATGAGGAGGAGATTATGAGAGGCTGAGTTACTTTAATGGCAACAGCGGTGACAGGGACAATAAAAGGTATCTGGGAAGTAGAAGGGACTGAGTTTGCTGGCTGAAAAAATGGAAGGGGAAAGAAATTTCTGATGATCTCCCAATTTCTGACTTTAACCATTAGTCAGCCAGCAGAGCCGTTCGCTGTGGTAAGTCACAGAGGAGGAGGAACAGGTTTGGGAGAGAGTTGATGGTGATTTCATTAGTCACATTTGGGGTGACCTGTGGCCCATCCAAGTTCAGATGCCTGGTGATAGTAGTTTACATGAGGCTGGAGGTAATAAAAATAGAGCTAAGGACTTAGCGGTTATCAGCGTGAAATGATAAAGCTGTGTTTATGAGTGAACTCACCCACGGGGAATAAGAAAGAATATAAAGAAGGCCAGAGAGAAGCCTTGAAAAGATCAACAAGTCTAAATGTGCTAAATAGAAGCAGTGCATAGAGGAAATTGAGAAAGAACAGCCACAGAGGTAATTTCCCAGAAGCCCTATAGGGAGGTACGGGGTTAGGACCCTCACCCATGCAGGACAGACACAGCTTGCAAAAAGGCTGGGAGGAGGAAAGAACTGGAGGGAATATTGGGTTGATGGTCAGACACTGAGGTAATTCCTGTCTGAGATCTACATATTCTGTGAAGCGCAGGCTAGGTCTGCTGCAGAGAGTAAGAAGCAGGTAATGGGGTCAAAGATCTGAGGAGCATAAAGGCTTTGTGAAGAAGGGGACAGAGAATTTATTGGGAGGAAGAGAGGACAGAGATTGCTGTCCTCACTACACTGTAAGCCAGGTGGGTGCCCTGGCAGGTTCTTTGATTCCCTTCTAAATGACCTGTCCTCACAGCCAGGTAGAGGGAGCCAGGCCGTGGATCTCCCAGAGCCACTGGAATCCCATGGTGACATTTGCCATTTCCTTTCTATCTATCCAGATGACAGCCACCTGTCAAGTGGAAGTGAAAGTACCATATGCTCTAGAATTCTTGCAAGCCCTAGACTCACGGATCAATGAGGAGAGATGAAGGGTGGAAGGAAGTGATCATTGGTAGTTTCCACTCATCTATATTGCTAGTTACGTTGTTATGACTACGTAAATATTGGTCGCTGTTAAACCATTAGAGGACACACTGATTCAGGCTCTGAAACAGAAGCTAGATAAATTAGGGGCAAAGGAATTTATAATAGCATACTTCTGGAAACTTCCCTCTCATAAAAATCTCCCAATCCTTTGTCTAACACCCGGACTTCTTGCACTGAGCTCCTACTTCCTGTTGTTATGTGTAGCCTGTTCTGCTGATCATCTTTGGAAACAATAATGCAGGTGGAGAGGGGACGCCTTCGTCCAACAGTTCCTTGCTGGGAATTGCTCTCCCGGTACACACATAGAGTCATGCCAGAGTGAGTAGCTACTGAAATGGAGGGAAAGGTGTAGAATGAAGAGAGAAGTTCAGAAAATGAATATTTCCATTTTGGCCTGATGGAGAGGGTGGGAGCTGCCCAAGAGTGAATGCCAAACGCTAAACAGGACTTGTATGCATAGCAGAACTGCATAAAAATATGCTTTCCATGGTTGGAGGTTCTTACAGGAAAAAGCAACCAAACAGATCCTAGTAGAGACGGGGAAACTGAGGTAGCTCAATGTCACACAACTGGTTATGGCAGATTTCATTCCAGAAACTGGGTTTCCACTCCTAGCCTGCTTCTGGTGGTTCAGTGCTATCTCATGTACCCTTTCTTTAATGAGTGCCATCAAATCTTTGTGGGAAAATTCACCCCTCCTTGTTGATCCCAGGGAAACACACCCTTGCAGAGGGCTCATGCTTTCTGCCAATTTTCATTCCAAAGAGATTAAATAGAGAATGTCACCTTTCAAACGTGGCTCTTATCAAAGTCTAGGCGTAAGATGCTCTCCCTCCCACCAACTGGAAATTTGTAGCTACTTGGAAAGTTATGTATTCTATTATTATCCAGCCAATAGACGAAGCGTTGCCGATAAATAATGGTCTTTTCAGCATTTACGTCCTCAGCTTGCATCAACTGACAGTGATTTCTGTCCATCATTCTTAGTTTTCAACCTGCAATTGCTCTCAAGCCATTTATTTAATGCCATGTAAATGTGTACATGATTGTCATGACATATTAATCTTTGGGGTGGCATTAAGCTTTTAGGGGAAATAAATGAGGCCTCTTAATTTGCTTTTATCTTGCTTCTTGCATCGTACTTATTAAAATAACACAAGCTTATCAAGTTGGGATTTCTTTTCATAAGTCAGTAATGATTTGTTAACCATTATGCTGTTCTAATGCTGATAATCCTTTCCCTAACAGTCTTTCACATCTCATCATGGTTTAAGATGGATCTGCTGATCTCTAAGCTTCCTGAATTTGCTTTTGACCTTTCGCTGATGTGATAAATTCCAGTCCTTTCTGATAATGTGCTATTCTATCGTGCATCTTGGTTTAGTGTTATCTGTGTCTTAGTTTTATAGTCCAGACACACAGCTGATGCCCTCCAGGGCAGGATGTAGGGGAATCAGGCGCCAAAGGAGGGGTTGCACCAGGGAGAGCCAGGACCCAGACACTAAATAACATCAGGGTACAGCCCAGGGCAGCCAGATTGTGAGATTAGAGGTGCGGGGGTCAAGGTGGGGAGGAAGAAATTGGGACTAGTTTATGAAGGCTGTTTGTCAGCCTGTGGTCTTATTATATCAGTGACTGCAGAGAGAGAGCCATAGAGCTCACCAGCCAGGAGGAAATGGTGACTCAACAAAGGATTTTAGAGTCTGCTAGGAAAAATGAACAGGAAACAAAGTAGAGCTCTACACGTCAGATGACAAAACCAGCAATTATTAATTAAGACCAGTCCAAAGCCAAGATGCTCCACCTTTGATCCAAGGTCAGCGTGGCACATGAGGGCAAAAAGCAAGAAGTTTCCAAACTCATGATCTGGGATCCTTAATTTGTCCCTGACTTGAGAACATCTTGCTTCCCTCTACCTCTAAGTGCTCAGGCCTGGCTGAGCCTGTAGTTCAGGGTTAGGAGGGCTGGAAGACTGCTGAAAATCAGAATAGGACCGGCTGGGCTTAGGAGTTAGAGAAGGAATCTCAGTCAGATACTCTTTAACCTTTCTCAGAGTGACCTTTAAATTGCATGGAGGTAATTCATCTGAATTCCATGGTTTACTGGCCCCAAATTGTTCCATAGGGTTAACTATCTTCTCCAAAGTAAATAAAAAGCTTTTAGTATCTTCTGCAGAAAGGAAAGTGATAGTAAAGTCTCAGGTATGGACTTCAGGCTTTTTCTTCTCGCTCTCTCTCTCACTCTTGGTAAGCTTAAAGTAAAACTTCTCAATGGCATAGTCTCTCTGTATTAGAAATTCTAAATTCATGATCTCTCAGTAGCTTTGATTCAAGGCTTCTAAAACAACAACAACAACAAAATCTGTCATTACAAATATGCACCATTTTAAAGTTATATTTTCTAGAAAGTTATTGATGTTTTATTATTTCATCTCTCTTGGCTTGCCAGTGAAATATCTTACTTATAAGAGGTGGAAGAACTCAGAGATTAGAGAAGCTTCGTCAGAGATTTTAGCTTAAACGGCTCAAGAAACATCTTTAGAACTTGAACCTTTTTCATCTAAAAATTCATGTATAGATAAGAAAAATGTAGCCATTTCCAGGAACTTCAAACTCTGCCCGACAACTATCCACAGACACCATGTTAGGATCTCTTCCTGGGCAAGCAGGGTGGGGATGCCGGATCTAGCAAGGTTAGATGGTCTGTAAACCTGGAGCTGCCTAGCTGCTCCCACCCTGGCTGCGTTTATCCTCAGCTCAGCCCTGTCCTTAGCCTCACAAGCTATTGGCCCTTTCCTCCACTGAACTGTGACTATCCTGAGGCAGAAATGCACATCTCAATTATTTTTATAGCCCTAGCACCCACAAGGCCTGGCATAGAGAAGGCCAGATAAACAGCTGCAATGCAAGTCCATATTCAATGATCCATGAGTGAGAACCCAGAGGGCTGGACTCTGACCCCCTTAGGTGACCAAAACTGGCTTCCCCACTTCCTCAGAAACTTGGTGCAAATGACTTCACATTCTGATTTCCAGTCTCCTCACCTTGTAACTAGGGCCACCACCACCCACTTGATCACAAGATGGATAGTGCATGTACAGCCTGACACCACACTGATTTTCTTTATGATGTAGCAATAAAACATTTGGGACACAGCATATGTATGAGAGAGGACCGTGTGGTGAGAACCCAACTTCCAGGTCCTGTGGAAATAAACAGCACTGAGATTACAGAGAGAGAAAGAAAATCGATCTCATAGACGACTCTTGCAGGTTTCAGAGACAAGCGTCAAAACCAGGCTAAGATTAGAATTGGGTCCCACAGGGCCTCATACCCCCCCCCCCCCCAGTCTTTCTCTTGGTGAGAAGCTCGAGCTTCTGTCACGACTGTGTCTGTATTGGTCCTGCTCGGAATTCTCACCTCACTGATGTACGCAGGAGAAAAACAAAAAGAACAGGGGTGTTTATGCAGCGTTCAAAAGTTTCCTAGGGACTGAACTCGTGTTGCAAAGGCATCCTCTCTCTCTCTCCCTCTCTCTCTCTTTCTCTCTCTCCCTCTCTCTCCCTCTCTCTCTCTCTCTCTCTGTCTCTCTCACAAGCAGTGAGGAAATAAAGCAGCAAGAAAAGAAGAACGGCTCGGGAGCTCGGGGAGGCTTGTGGGAGAAGGTAGCTGCCCTCACCCGGTCTCATCACATTAATTGATCCAAATGATAGCTTTGCTGCCTCTGTGCCATTCATCACAGACCTGGTGGCAGGGAAGGCTGAGACCGGTGACAGCCAATCAGATGCCTCTGCCCGTGGACTTCAGCAGCTGTGACTCATCCGCAGCCAATTAGATGCCTTCAGTCAGGGAAAACTCTCCTCACCAGGGTAGAAACAAGCCCCGCACACTGCTGACCTTTACATCAGCGGCTCGTGTTTCTGATCACGATGGTGAAAGGCCAGCGTGGGCCTGGAAGCCCGGGCCGGCCTCGGGAGAACAAGGCCTTTCGTCCGCTTTCTCGGGAGGCTGGTGTGCTATCCGCTGCTGCTCCTGCTTCGCTCTCTGCCTTGCTCTCTGCCTCGCAGGCAGCTCTGAGCTCTCTCGGAAACCCTAATTGCTCTTTGCGGGGTAGATTTGGTGGCTGCCTTTTTCTCTGGGGAGTCCACAGCTATGCCACGGTGTTTAAAGCTGGGGCTCACTGTGCCTTTCAAGAGAGGTTGTGCAGCTCATCCCGTTACAGCCCCGTGTGCTCATTGGTCTGGGTTCAAGAGGTAACTGAGACTTTGGAGACTTTTGTATGAAGCACCGGTAGCTTCACCCCTACCCCAGCTTCTGTGGGTCTGAGCTGAACTTTAGTGATCTTAGTATTCTTGTCTGTTTTTCTCTCTGCTCTCCTGTGTGCTCTCTCTATGTGTGTGAAAGAGAGAGAGAGAATACGCCAACCCTTTTACTGTAGAACTTAATTCCTTCCAGAGATTTCTTTTTACCTATTTCTTGATCTACAGCCCCTGTTTCAGCAACCATATAGTTCCTTTAGACCCAAAATAATTGTTGATTACATTATTTTTATTTTTATTTTTTTGAGACTAGGTCTCGCTATTTTTGCCCGTGGAACCGCAGGCTCACGTTACCCGGGGTACCACGGACTCAAGCAATCCCCAGTCTCAGCTTCCCAGGTAGCTGGGATTACAGGCGTGTGCCACCATGCCCAGCTCTTTTTTTGGGGACTAGGTCTCCCTATGTGCCCCTGGCGGAACTTGAACCGCCATCCCTGGCCCCAGCCATGGCTTCCTAGGCTGCCACCTACAGGCATGCGCCACCATGCCCAGTCCAAATTAAGGGAGCATTTTCAAAGTCAAGGGTGTTTCACAAAGTCCTAGAAAATTTTACTGATTCTGTGCAACCTGCCCCATCCCAAACTTTTCTGATTTAAAAAGATTCATTTCCAGATCAAAGTCAAAGAACTTAAAGGTAAATGGCTGGCATCACTTGTGTCACCTCTCATCACCATAAAAGGCCGGTTCCTGTGAGAAAAAGAGGACAGAGGCTGTGTTCTGTGAACTTTAAGGCATCATCCAAAGCACTAGTAGGCCCTCCAACCCTCCTTGTTTATTAACTGATTGGCATAATGTAAAATGAATGAACTTTTCTCCCAAATCAATTGTATTAGTTAGGGTTCTCCTGAGAAACAGAACCAAGAGGGTATGTGTGCACAAATTTTTAAAAGAGCTTGTCATATAATTGTGAAGATTTGGCCAGTCTAAAATATAATGGGGGAGGCTGGAAGGTTGGGGAGTCAGGATGTTAGACATTTAGACATAAATGTTGCAACTAAAGGCTTAAACTGGATTAAAGACCACTTGGTCTAAAGTTTCTCGTGCATGGGAGAGGTCACTTTTGTTTTTGGATTGGAAGAGGTCTAGTCATATTAAGAAAGCAATGAGCTCTATTCAAAATCTAAAAATTTACATATTATTCTCATCCCAAACTATGCCCCCTACAGAAGCATCTAGAAGCATGCCTTCCCTCATATCTGGGCAAGGTGGGCCAACCAAATTAACACATAAAATTGGTAACCATTACAGTCAACAATTTGAAAATTTTCATGAGGTGTTAACCTGGTCCTAGATGCTTCAATAATCCACAGTTTCCCCTTTTTATTAGATTCATATCTTTGTGACTTGGAAAGTAGAGAAATATCTGGTGAAACAAAAAAAAAAAGAGGAAATAAAGGTAGGGAAAGGAGGCAGGCCTTAGTTTTCTACCTCAAACCACCCTAAGCTACACTCTGTCTTATAATCATATTTCCTAATGTTTGATGATTCCAGATAGTGTGTGAACAAACATACAAACTGTTGCATGTTTAAGGCACAGTAGAAAAATATAACCAGCATGCCCAAGTTGGAATAGATACAATTTCTGAGAACAAAGCTATACATGAAAAAAATGTCCATGTCCATTGAAATATATTATGTAGATAATAAAATAAGGTGAGTCAGGAAAAAAAATAGACAAAACCAACTATTGTTCCAAAAGAAAATCAAGACTCTAGGCTGAAAGAGTGAGCACTGAGTGTTTCTGCCTAGATGTCTTTCTGCCTGGCAGGAACCTAAACAAGGACAGGGCTTATACTCTGGGGCAAGTGGCCTGGAGGAGAAATTGCTGGGTAGATGAAAGCAACAACACAGAAAGTGCAGTCTCTGAGGTCTTCTCGTTGACTGGCATCATCAGGGTGGGATCTAGGCCCAGTGGAAGTGCTAAGGGCATTGTCAATGGATTTTCCAAGGAGTGGTCCTTACGATGGCTATTTCAGGAACATGATGTCCACATTGTTGTCACAGTAGACTCATGGTTCCTGATTTAGGATCAGGCTGATCAAGAGTTGCTTTAGGGTGAGCCAGGCCTGTGCTACTACCAGGGTGCTTCACTGTCCCTAAACATATTCCTTTTTAAGATGTTTCTTTTTAGTTGCCTATGCCCACCTGCGTATGTCTTTATGACTCTTGCTGAATGGATTGAGTGATGAAAACTGTAACAAAGCTTTCTTTGCTACTTGCGATATGCCAAGAAATCCTTCTGGAAAGGATGAGGGCAATGAAGTCAAGAACGTTTGTGTTTATCTCCCTGGCAGGCTGTACACATAGCATACTGCCATTGCAGACAGGGTTTTGGTTTTGGTTTTTTAATTTTGACTGCTAATCCTTCAATCTCCTCAAACATAGGTGGCAGGAGAAAGGTTATACTTATAAACATTAAGTGGGCAAATGGAGCTAGCCTCATATAATTTACCAAAGTTGTTTTTATTTTGAAACTCTATTGTAGGCAGTGCAAAATTTAATATTCGATATTCAGAATAACTGAGTCTTTCCAATACTTTCTAGCTCATTCAGCATTTTGCCCACTATCTGCTCTCTTCCTCTGAAATGACAAGATAGTTTAGGAAATGGGCAGCGGGGGGAAATGTTTACATGGCTCTCAGGTGTTAAGTGGTGTGGGCGTTTGTCTGCTGTCATTTTCTGTCCATTGTCTTCTGCTGATATGTAACTCATTTCCTGTGACTTGGGACATCAGCCTTTAAACCCTCCTTCATTTGCAGAAATGCATGTTGCTCTCCTGTTTCTTAATCTGAGTTTTCCACACCTTTACCCCTCTCTCTCCACCTTCCTCTCTCCCTCTCCCCCCCCCCCCCCCCCCCCCCCCCCCCCCCCCCCCCCCCCCCCCCCCCCCCCCCGATTTCCATCTCTGTCTATCACTGCTAATCTGTGCCCTCTGGAACAAAGAACACACATGGTGTTCATGTGTCTTTCATGCCTGCAGTCACAGGAAAACAGCAAGAGAGGCCACCCTCTCAGACCACTGCCATGCAAAAATGGTCTGGCATCTTCTCTCTTCAGCTGACATGCCATCTTGGCAGGGAGGGTCTTCTACACAGGATTGCTACCCCTTGACCCCTATGATCTCCATTCAGAGGATTCAAGGCAGATCGTGTGCACAATACAGCACTCCTCTGATCACTACTGTCTCGGGTTTCTGCAATATAGACTGTGCGGTGACATCAAGTTTAGACCCGTGAAGGCACTGGACTGCATTTAGCTAGATTCCAGGGAAAAGTGCAGTTGGAAACCAGATTACTGGGTTTGCATGCAAACTCCAGGTTCCACAGTGCAATATATTTTTTCCTAATGATTATGCCACAGGGCAGGAGAACTAAATGGAAATCAGAAGTGTACTCCAAAGTCTAGTAGGGAAAACAGAAGCATGTAATATCTTCTCATAAGCAAGCAAAGACAGAAAAACTGAAAAAAAGGAAAGACCAAGAATTCTAAAGCCCCAAAGTATAAGTGCTGAAAGCCATTGCTGCCCGTACCTGTCTAGCAAAGTAGGCTTGTGGTTTTTCTAATATTTTAGGATAACAGAAAAACTAAATTCTGGGCTTCTAAACTAAACTGGATGTCTTTAACCTCAAAGAGTAGCTAAATTAAACAATAAAGTGGTTACGAGTGAATGAGAAAAGTTCCTCCTGTTCAATATTTTTAAATCTTGTACTATATTGTGCTATTTATGCCCATTTAATATTTTGATAAACAGTTCCATTTTTTTGATAGAAAAAAATGACTGCTATCTGAATTTAGCATATTGATTAAAAATTTGTATTTATGTTTGGGACTGACAAACTTTGGCCAAGGAGACAGATGTAGCCCTGCTTTTGCAAAGGGAGTGTTAGGGAACAAAAGCCACCTCAGTGTGCTTGCATATTTTCTCTGGCCACAGTAGTGGAGCAGAAAATTGAAAGGTAACACAAGTTATCAGAATAGAAACTCTCATTCACCTTTTTGTCCCACCACCAATGCAATATGCTAATTAATGAGAAGGTCACAGTTTCCTTTTCCTTCGTTATTGATCATACTGAAAAGATGGACCTTTAGACATGATCAAAGTAAGATCTGTGAGAAATAGTTAAATCTTTGTTTCTCTTAATGAGAACTTGCTCTGAGCACCCTTCCTCTTTGTGATCACTGCAATTTTCTGGTGTTTTTACAAATTTTCTTGAGGCAGCATTGGTTTACAGTAACATCTGTGATTCAGGGGTATAGGACCATACCACTTCAGATCTCTACCATGCACCATACCCCCACTAAGGCACTCATACTGCCATTTTCTCTGTACTTTTCCATTGCCATCAGTGAGATGGACATGGTATGAATTGCTCATGCCTAAAAATTTCATCTTTTCCTTATTTATAAACAGTATATTACTTATATGCAGTCATCTGTAATTATGCCCAGACCTAAACCAGTGGTTCTCAACCCTGGCAGCACATTACAATCCTTTGCAGAGTTTTTCAAATGTGCCAAAGCTCTAGCTTCACCCCCAGTGATAAAATCATCATTAATCAGGGAAGCAACAAAGACATTAGCAAAAACTCCCCAAGTGATTGTAATATATAGTCTGAGCTGAGGACCAGAGATGGGACTCTAACTAATTTCTGTTCATGAACTGCATCTCATGAATTAGAATGTAACCTTTGGTATTTTCCAGAAAAGGTAAAACAACATCAAGTCTGGGAACTCACAGAACCCTTCTCCAGCCCTCCCGCGGCAAAACAGATGGATATTCAGCCACAGGAATATAAAAATATATAAACACCTAGGTAAATAAAATACAATAAATAAAAAAAATATAAACACCTAGGTAAAGAAACTGGATCATTATTAATTAGAACTGAAAATGAACAAAACATCTCTGTGAATAAAAAATAACTTTTTTGGAAAATAGAGGCTGACAAGCTTGTGTGATTTCAGCCACTCTTCTGCACCACAAAAAGGAAAGTGAAGTCCAACTCTGAAGAGAAGCTTTTGTTTTGTTCTGAATCCCAGACATGGCCTGACCCCCCTCCTGGATGTAGCTTCTCCTGCTCCAAATGCTCCTCTCAGTCTCCTTGGGCCCTCGAGGTAGTTGTCACCGAACCATCTCCAGCTTTGCTGTCAGCGGTAGTTGTAGAAAGAGGGATGGATCTGCCCTGATTCAAGAGTTCTCGAAAGCACTTGTGCCACCAATACTTGAAGCTTTCCTTTACACGTTCCCTTTCCTATCTTTGCACTTCGGGGGGTCCCTTCCAATGCTTCCTCAAGTCTCTCTTTACCGAGACTTCATTCAAATTCACTCCGAGGCTCATGCTCTCAGCTTCTTGGCTTGCCTGCCTATTTCTCCAGCTTCTCTCCCTTCCAGCTTACGTTTTGCATTATCTCAAAGTGGTAAGCAGTTTTCCTCAGATTTTCAGACAGATCAAAGTTTAGATTTGACTTCCTTCTTTTCTCTTTCTTGTTAATTCTCAAACTAGCCATTTTCTATCACATGCATATTTGACTATAATTTTCAAATTCCCTCTAAGTGCCCCATGCTCATCTTCAATCTATAGGAATGCATCTCTAATTGATAGCGACATCTGGGCAAGAAACATCTTAATTGCATCCTATTACTTGCATAAATCTTTCATAAAATACAAAATGGGTTTTTAAACTTACTAATGAATAAACATGTTAGCACATACAGGTGAAATGTTAATTGCTTTTCTCAGTTAGCATTTTGAATGACAGCCTGATACAGGTGAGCTGTCAAATTTGGGCGTGTCTCTGAATTTGGCTTCTTTACCATTCAATCCCTCATTCTGCAAATGATCGAACTTGTCACAACAGCAGTTTTGAGAATTTTCATTCTTTAAGGACAGAAGATTTCTCCAGAGTTGAGTTAAATTTATTCAAGAATTTTAATAAATCAAACATGAGTCTTTGCTCATTCAATCCGGCATCGACAGATCTAAAGGCCTTGGTTAAAAGCTCAAGAATTGTTAAATAATATAATGCTATTCCCCTCCATCCCTACTAGCATAAACCATAGATCCACATACACACATATAAATTTCAAATGGCTACTTCTGAAATAATGATATAATTTGAGGTATATGCTTCACTGTGTGAGTTTCGTTCAGGAGATAGTCAATGAATAAATGATCTGAGAATACACAGCCGGAGAGCGGAGGAAAGCAAAGTATAATATAATAAAGGACAAAAGTGCATTTGGAGGTTCACCCACAAAGTAGGTTAGTGATGTAGATGTGGAAAGTTGACTACAATAAGTTGGTATGTTTTCCCGCTTAGAACAACTGAAGCCTGCCATGGTCATTATCACCGCAGAGCCTTAGAGTTGGACTGAAACATTCACTGTCATTTGTTTATTAGGCAAAACAATATATTACCTCACATATATTACCTCACAGGTACGACACGCCATGTCTCTCACCTCACATATTTCAGTGGTCATGTTGAATTGCACTCTACTTGAAGTAAACCAAAATGCACGAAACATTTCTTCCTTCATACTTTCCTTTAAGTTCTTCCGCCCTCATACACGTACTTTTTGTGGCATTGGTTGTATGGTCCTTTGGTGCAATCTTTCTTTTATTCTTAACAAGCATCATTATTAGCCTCTAGGGGGAGCTCTTCTACCCTACTCCCTTGCTACTTTAACAGGTGATCTGGAAAACAATAGCACTAACATCAAAGGGCATACTTCCTAGAAATGCAGAACATCTGTCCCACCCCAGTCCCCAGAATGATGACATCACATTTAACAAGATCCTCAGCTGACTCAATTTCAAAGTAAAGTTCAGAAACACAGCAATTCACACACCATCTTTTCCCTCCCTCCTTCCACTCTCCCTTAAAGGAGTATCTGACAGGGTACTCCATTAACAGACACAATTTTCAATACAAGAACAAAAGCGCTGAAGAGTAATATCCCACATGATAATATCTCTTTATGGGTGAGCTTCCTCCAATGGCACAAGAGGTAAGAGAGCTTAACTGTTTAACAATTAGATTCTGAGTGTCAGACCTACTCCTTCCAGATTCTTTGTACAAAATTTGGGGCAGAGGAACTTTGTTATGTTCCTGTGATAGAAAAAAAAGGGGAAATGATGTAGTTTATGAAGTCAATTTTTGGTTGAGAGAGTATAATAGTTTAGAGCAAGAGCTCTGAACACAAATGCTGGCTTCAGAAATCACTGGCTGGATGACTTGTTGGCAAAGGGGCGGGGGGAGGGCATTGGCACAATGGGGATGATAATAATAGTACTTACTTCATGGGTTGGTTATAAGAATAAAGGAATTGGTAAATAAAGCAGATAGAACCAATGCTGGGCACATGAGAATTACCTAAATTATTTTTTAAAAATCTGTCACTACTGTTGGCCATTAGGAAACCTCTATTTCTAAGAGTACGAATGATAAAACACTATTTGGAAACCTGTATGTCACCTGTTAGTCAATGAGATACTAATGGGTGACTGTTAAAAAATTCAGAAAAATTGAGGGCAATTCCCAGCATCTTAGAGATCCTGTAGGTGATCTCATGAATGACCTACATTCAGTAGATTAGCTATCAAATCAAGAGCTTAGAAAGTATAATCTGAGTCATACGAGAGTGTATTAACACCAATTCTCTGTACTGTAGGGTTAAGCGTAAGTGTTCAATATATTTACCCTCATAGAAAATGGGCTAGATTTCTTCCACTCTAAGATCACTGACCACAGTCTAAATCCCAAGCTGTCATCTTGAAAGTGTGTGTGTGTGCTGAGTCTTAAAACTGGTGCAGAAGCGCATGGCCATACCCGTTCCTGAAAATATTATCTGAGTAGAGGCCTTAGAGGGTTACTGTTGTGTGTCAATCATACCCATGTTGCTGGTGTCATCCTTATACCCTGCCAACACTATATGGCTTTTTAAGACTACGAGGGAGTCTTAAACACATTCAATTGCCGTGAGCTTTCCAGCATCCAAATGTTAACCCCTGTGTTCACTTCCAGAGGGACGGCAGTTTCTTATTCACAAGGAAGTGACTGACCAAGACCTGCCTCTGCGCAGCTGAGGGTCTCCATTTTTGTAAAGAATGACAACTCATGCTTCTTAGTTTACATTATCGTTCAACTCCCGAGTGTAGACACAACACTTTAGTTCTCTGAGTTCATTTTAGCGACTATTTTGTGACTCTACCTCTATGCCAAAGATACCAAAAGCCACAAGAAAATAGCACCAGTAAAACCCTAAACCCGTACTGTGTAACTTAAAGTGTTGTTTTCCAGCAGAAATGGTTCTTTAATGATGGATCTTTAATCCAAAATACTCAAGGCAGAACTTAGAGGTATCCAGAATCCTAATGAGGTCCCCGAAGGAGATTAGCTTCCCTTGTCAATTCATAATGGAGGTCAGTGCAGGCTCAACATATCCAGTCATCTGCTTCCTGTTCAGTTTTTTACCCTAGGTTGTAACATCCTTTGTGAATTTAAATCAACCAAAGACTTACTCAACTCTTTATCAATGGAAAACCAATAGCATCATAGCTGGATGGACCTTGCACAACGCCAGTAGATGGAAGTGTGTGATCAGAATACAACCATACTCTGTCAACCCTTTCAAGACTCCTTCAGTTTCAGAGCGATGCCTCACTCGACCACATAGCTCGTGGTAGCAATGGTATTCTGCACGATGGGTAAGAGCTGGCTCTCCTATAGACCAAACGAACGAGCCCTAATGTGTAACCTTGGTTGACTGACATCCAACTTTTCATGAGGTAAATCCTCCCTCTGCTTCTGATTGCAAGTGGCTGATGTGACTGACTTCACGGTAGTGTGTGGAGCTGGAACAGACACACGCAGGCAACTCAGAGGAGCTGGATAAGCTAGCTCTACTCTACTAACTCTACACACCACTGCATGGTGGCCCATTTCCAAAATATTGATGAGGTGGGAGGAGGAAGGCCTAGCTAACTCAGGACAACTCAGCAGAGAGTGGCTGAGGCTGCTGTTAGGGTAGTTTCACAGCTCAACCTTTCCATCTACCCGATTCAGTGTCCTCTCAATTCCCTCTCAGGAATTAGTCCCAAGGATGCTCCTTAGTAAGCATCCTGCATCTGAACTTCTATCTGCTTCCTGGGAAACCCAACCTGTGACAATATTTTTTTTTCCATCGCTGTGCGCTGCCTTCATTCCCTTCTGGTCCAAAGAAGAAAATTCAGGATGGGTGTGGTGGTGGTGTGCACCTGTAACCCAAGTGCTGGGAGGCAAAAGGCCAGGGATCTTTTGAGTCCGCAGGTTCGAGACTACCCCAGGCAACATAGTGAGACCTGGTCTCGAAAAAGCAGCTGGACATGGTGACAGGCACCTGTAATTCCAGCTACCTGGGAGGCTGAGGTTGGGGAATGACTTGAGTTCACGGGATCAGGACTACGCTGGGCAACATAGCTAGACCTAGTCTCAAAAAAAAAAAAAGAAGGAAATTCAAGTTGTTATATTTTCTGGAAAACAGAGGAAAATCAAATTGAAATATTAATGGCAACACAACAGATTCATAAGGAAGATGATATTAGACTAACAATTACAGACTTTTTATAAACTAATAGATACCTTCAGAAGACACAGGAATACTTTCTAAAGTTCGAGTATTTTCTGAGCCTACTGAGTCAGAAATAACACAGCACACTTCGTCATGGGAAACCCTGTCTGCTTTCCTGTAAGTACAGGAAAGAAGAAACAATTTTCTCTTTCCAGTGTGATAGAATTTACTTCCTAAGTGTGCACGGAGCTAGAAGGGCTTGCTAGGTCAGAGCTGTATGTACTGACATCATGGGCAAAATCAGAGTAGCCCAAAGCTCTCATGAAAACAAAGGAGGGGAATAGGATTTCCACAACTGTAACGCTATGTGCCTATACTCTGGTCCTGTTCCCAGGATTCCTCTGGACTGATTTCCTTTATGCCCATGTCAGAGATTCGTCCACTTCAGGAAACACCTGGAGATTGACTAAGGTTCTCTCTACTTGACTTTACCATCCAGCTACCTGTGTCTCCACGCCACTCTTGAGCACACAAGTACAATTCCTAAGTTTCTGTGCAGCTATGTCCTCCTCCCACTAACCAAACTCCAAACCTCCATATGTAACTCACAGTCACGGCTATTACAGTGGTCTGCTGCCTTGCTGGGACCCAGAGGCACAGGCACTAGCAGAGGCATGGATTCCCATGGGCTTGCCCCCTGTCTCACTCATGCTCTGCCCCACTCAGCCAAGCCATTAGAAGCAGGGTCACTGCAGAACACCAAGACATAAAATGGCCTAAGAGAAAGTTGGAGAACTAGCTGCTTTGGGCGGGTGCCTCTGTTGAAATGCAGAGAATAAAACAAGTTACCCCTTAAATTTTGTGTGTATTGACCTGCTCTTTCTACTAGACCTACTGGGTGTCCAGACGATCAGTCATGGGCACTGTCCCCCCCGGAACTAATGTCCTTAAGGGACATATGTGCCGTCTGGGTACACTCCGGCACACACAATGACTCCGTTATTTGCTCCTGCAGCATGTGTGCAAGAATCGTTGAACCTAAAACTAAAGTTAAAAAGAAATGGGTGAGGGAAGCAAGGGGCATGCATGCTGTCCGTTTAGTCTGCTGGACTGACTGCGGTGCCATTCCCTCCATGTGGAGATCTGCGGCCACTTCTCCATGACTCCCCAGCCAGCTGTTACCATGTCATAGATTCGTCCACTTCAGGAAACCCCTGGAGATTAACTAAGGTTCTCTCCCACCCCCACCCCCAGAAAATGAACTTGTCCATTTGCACTTCCCTTAAGACAGGCAAGTTTCCATAAGTCGCTGTAACTGCGAGTTTCCACTGTTTGGCCCATACTCTATGATAGGTTTTTCAAAGCAGGAGCCCTATCTGCAAGCGCTAAATTGAACATGATCACAAGGGAGCTCTTAGAAGCAGCAGGAAACAGGGTCTCAGAACTAGGTCCAAGCACCTTGCCGAGGGGAGACCCACACACGTGGAGCCGGCCCCGACACTACATTAGAGTGGAAGTGCCCACGAGAAATGAGTCATGCAGGAGGGTGGGCACAAAGGGGGAGAGGACCCAATGGTGGATACAGAGGGATGTGGGTGCTGGTGTGGTAGGTGTGGCATGGTGGTAGGTGTGGCATGGTGGTGGGCATATGAGATGTGAACCTATTCCTCTGAATCCTAGATAACAGTGCTGTAAACCACGTTGCCTCGATTAAAAAAAGAAAAGAAATGAATCATGCCAGTGACCAAGTCCTAAGTCAGGCACAGTTACCGAGTGTTGACAGGACTTAATTATTGGCCCAGTTAAGAGTGACGGAAAATAAAGGAAGGACTTGCACGCAATGGAAACGGGTAAAGGACGCCTTTGATTTGATGACTGTCCATTTCCCAAAGGAAAAAGATAGTCCCTCCACTGGTGGCGGTAGCAACCACTTGGCCGTGTGTTTTGAGCACCTGCAATATGCTAGACAATTATACATTCGTGTATTAACTTTCAGGAGGAAAAATAAAATAGTTCATCTAATAATACACATGATGCATGACAGACAAGATGGCCTAGGTTTATACCAGAAGAGTCTGTCAGGTGAAAGATGGTCTAGGTGCTAGGGAAAGACTCTTGTCTCCCTCCCCCCAGAAGGGTATTTGCCCATGACAAGTCTGCCTTGTGATGCACCGGGAAGCTGAAATACAATTCCCACAGAAACTCTCTAGCTCCTACAATCACGGAAATTTCACCTTGAATAACTGGCATCAATTTATTCTATACAAAGAAACTAGACACAGCAGGGCTATATATGGGTAACTGAGAGATATGAGGCTATCACCCTTCATACATATGCTTTTATTTTGATCAAAACCAATAAATTAATTTGCATTCAGCTTACCAGCCTGAGTATCTTAATGGGAATATAATAGCTCATTGGAAAGGTGACAATTTTCCAAGTAGAGTGAATGTACCTTGTAATTAACTATTTTAACACCACTCTCTAGTTATCCTTTATCTTTATTTCATGCACGGTTAGCCTCCAATTTGGTTTTGTTCAGCCTTGGTCCCCAGACCAAGCTCTTTGAAATGTTAGCTATTATCACTCATTTCACACACTGCTATTTATTTCCTTGATGCTAAAGCAGTTCTTCCTTTATTCTTCTCTTGACCAATTCTGACTCCTAATATCAAAACTATTTTCGAGGTCCCCTGATTTTCTGTCTCTTCCTACAACAGCTGCAGGAAGGTGATGATCACGACACAAATAATGTGTTGAGTCATTGTGGAGCTTCAGTGAGGTACAGTGCATGTGACTGGCAAGGAGGCATTTACCACATGTTAACTCCCCTCCCACACACTCATTTCCCAGTTATGTAAGTTAGAGTTATTATTATTACAGTATCTGGCCCTTGCTAATCTCTCTTCACTCCTTGAGAATAAACTTCTTTACATGAACAAAGTATTCCTGTGGAACTGGCTACAACCATCAAACAGAGCCAGGACTAAAACTAACGGCTTTCAGCGTACTTATTGCATTATTTTCTTATGTCATGTTCATTTGCACCCCCTAACAACCCTCTGAGGTAATAATGATAAAGGAAACTGAGTTCCTAATGGCTTGCTTAGGGTCAGTCACTTATCCAATTATTGGAAGAGCTGGGATAAGTTGTTTCCCTGTTTCTCATCTTCACACTAGGCTGTGATGTTTCCTGAAGAAATGCTTGCAAACAATCCTTTGAAAATTTACATACACAGAATATATGCAAAATTCCATCATTTACCAAGTCTATATTGGGCAGGGGATCCCTGTTCTCAGTGGGAAAGACTCCATTTCAGAGGAGACTGGCATGGCATTTAGTATAAACCTTATTTTAAAACCAACAACAACAACAATACATCTACATAGTTCTCAGTCAGACCAGTCAACAGCCCACTTGACCTAAAGCCAATTTCAAGAGCCAATTTTTCCCAAACCACAGCAAGGCAGGGTAGAGCAGCCATAATTATTTCTATGAGCTAATCCTACCACCTCAGGTCGGCTAAGGTGCAAGTGAATGCTCTTAATTGCTCAGCTGTGTATTTGCTTGAATGTAATCAACCACTTACTGGGAGTTGCTGTCTAACTATTAGGATATTGGCACAAGAAAAGCTAAATAAATTAGAGAGAGTTCACTCTTTATAAAGCTGCCTTTGGAAGGAAAGTGTCTTCCATGTTCTGAGCCACAGGGAGTTGGAAGGGAATGAGGTTGGAAGTCAGGCTAGAGTCATAACCAAATACCGACACCTCCTGGGCATCATCTCTTCCTGTTCCCAGAGGGCATGGCCCAAAGTCAGTGACCTCTGGACATTGCTCTTCTGTCATTCTACAGCAATGGCCAGTTGATCAAATGCACCTATTACACCCAGAGTCAGCTCCAGCGTGAAATGAGTTGTGTCTGATGAGCGAGGAAGACAAGAGGATTGCTTTTATAGCATGAATAACATCTGTTCCTTCAAGCATGAATACGACAAGGGGAGGAGATGGCCAGACTAAGCAGAAAAACAAACATCATGATGTTCATCTCCAGGGTAATTCTGTTGATAATTGGGTGTTTCTCTTTGGTCCGCAGTACCTCGAGGGGTGGAGCTTAACCACTTTCTGCCCAAGGGCTGCAGCGAGGAGAGAAGCTTCCAGCCCGTAGGTTGGGACAGTAAAGGTCTATGTGCTCATTTAAAAAGTACTGAAAGGATAACGCTGCTTTTTCTCCCCAGAAGAGACCTTACTGGGAAAAGAGTAGGAGGAGAGGTTACCTCAGGTAATAGCCACCTCTAAAGGAGAGACTCTAAATGTGAAGTGATGGGTCTTCTAAGATTAAAGGGCCCACTGCTGAGGTTTTATTCTTAGATCTTAAGTGGCTCTTTCCTATTTTGAAGGCTTGAACAAATGCACCCTCCTTTCAGCTATTGTTGCAAGCTCCTGTTCATCTCTATTTATTATGCCATACTCGGCCACTCTGGAACTTAAAGTGCTATTTTATTGGCTCTCTGCTTCCTTGTTTGCTTGACTGTTTATTGGCTTGTTTACTTGCTTACTTGTACTTTGAGTGATATCATTATTTAAAACTATATAATTTGCATATAACAAAATACCCAGCAAGAATACATCCTGACCTCAACAACGAGCTGGTCTGCTCTCCATCCTTCTGTAATAAATTGTATTCGCTCAAACCTGGCCTTCCAAGTTTGCCATTTATGTGCTCACTTCCTCTTCTCTGCAACCCAATTGCTTGCTTCCTGATCTGTTTTACCAAGAAACTCACCTCTATGTGTTCTGCTGTTTGCTAGTCTCAAGTGGCACCACCTCCAGTTTGTGGGACTCGAAAAATGAAAACGTCCAAAATGAAAAATGAAAATTGCCCCCAAAGCAGAAAACAGTGCCATTAAAGATACTTAAATACAAGATGTTTCCTTTCTTCCAGTCTCAGCTCACCATGGGGTTTGAAATTGGCTATTTAATAGTATTTGAAGTAAAGCAAAATTAGCAGTTTCCATTATCAGCATATATTTTACTGATGCTCTTTATGCGGTACAATGTTGAGGCTAAGTGCAGATATACAAACACTTTACAGAATCACTGAAGTCACAATTCATTTTCATAACTTGTACATGTATTGATCAGAATTATGGAAAGCGCATAAAACTAATTCAACTGCTTTGGTTTCATTTTTTCACCTGAGCATATTTTTCAACCTTTCTTACCTAACACTTGCTGATGGGCAAGAAAAGACTGAAAAGTAAAGGAACATGGGTCACCCTAGTTTTCCCTTCCTTTGGTATCCTCAGTTTCAATGTAATGGTTGGCTAATACAGGGACATGAGTGATAAGGAAGGATAGCACTGGATTCCTGGATGACCCCTTACCCTCCTTCTCCATGTTCCAAGCAAATTTCTGTCCATGGTTCCTCAGCTGCAGATTTAACATGCTTATCTTATACTTGTTTTAAGTCTCCTGAACTCCACACATCATGAGTCTACTGGAACTCGGAGTCCCTGGGGGCATTCTAAATGTTCTAGGTGAATGGAGGACAGAGCACAGTGGACACACAGAATAGGACACATGGTCACTTGGTGTGCACTTATAAAACACAAGTTCTAGGATAACATCAATAAATGTTCCAAGACAGTGAAAACAGAGCACTAAACCAAAGGGGAGAACCTTCTCTGTGTAAGACGTCGTATGACACACAGGCCTCAAGCCTGTGACACCAGACAGATACCACTGATAACCTCACTCATTCAAGAACCCAATGGAGGTCATGAAAGGAAAATATTTACTGTTTGGTGAGGGAAAGGAAAGATAGCTGAAATCTATGATTGGGAAGTTTCCAGCGGGTGGGACTCACACATAACTTCATATAAGTGCAAACATTCTGTAAATAAGTGTTGAAGAGGTAAAGAAATGACTATGACTATAGCTTGATGAGGAAGACAAAAGTGACAGTAAAACAGCTATTACAACAAGGAGCAGAGTAATGAAGCCCTGTCTCTTGGGTTCAAAACTCAGTCGGCCACGTACCAGAGGTATTACCTTGGGTAAACTGCATAACTTCTCTTGGTCTCAGTTTACTTAATGAAAACTGGGGATGGTGATGATAAGATCTGTTGAGTAGGCTGCTGGGGGTAGGAAACGAGTCCATGTTTGTGTAAGTGTTTAGTAGCGTATCTCCCAACATGCAGGCTATGGAGATGTTATCAATGCCAAGTCACTAAGTCATTCTGTCCAGGAATTTCTCATTGGCTGCTCACAACAGGGTTGTGTGGCATGCATCTCAATATCCTACATAAAATATCAGAGATATTTTATCCCTGAATAGTCATGCAGAAAATGAGCCTCAGAGAAATGACCATTTATGAATTTTACTCACGTGGTAAGAGGGAATACAAGTATTTCAATGCTGTCTATATCCTGGACAATACGTCACTATCACCTCTCAACTTTGTTATGTTCCTTATTTCCCAATATGATACCATTTTTATAAAATGAACAGCTTCTATAGCATGTCTCAGTTTATATAAACATAGATGCTTCTGAGAAAAAAAAGCAAAAAATTGTTACTCTAATCTCTTAGAGTATGAAGCAAACTACATCTTAGAATCAGTGAAAGCTTTATTGGTTAAAGGATCACCCCACTAAAATTATTTAATTGCAAGAGTTAAAGTTCCTCAAAAAGGGAAACCACCTCTATTTACATATTGGAGAATAACTAAAGTTCATTCTCCATGTCTGTCTTTCCAAAGAAACATGGTGAGAAAAAACAAGGGCATCTTCACCTCACCAGGGAATAACCCAGTGAATCCTAACCCTTTTATTTAGAAATCAGTTTAGGGATCCTGAATTTTCAGTCTGGGCAGCTTTTTACACGTAGCCTCTGAACCTCACTTTCTCAGCCTGATGCCAATGAGAGCTCCCAGGCTCAATGGAAGCATGGTCTCCCAAGGATACGATTGACCATATATGTTTTCTGTAACAAGTCCATTGTTTGATGGTGATGACCGTACCCGTATTTTTCCAGTTTCCAAACTTCATTTCAACTTTCATGTCCAAACCCTTTTTCAACAAAGCTCTTTATCTGAGTACTTCCTTCCACAGGAGTGTGGGTCTCAAGCTCTAGTTTAACAACTGGACAGCAACACATGGACAAATTCAGGTAGAGTTCATTAAGACTAAAAAGCAAGACAGCAAGCATGACCAGCATGAGCTCCCTTTGATAAGGAGTAGTAGACACAAGCAGCTATACAGAACCTTATCTGAAGGACATGCAGTGAAAAGCTAATCATTTTAATCTAGTTGATATACGTAAAATGTCTATTGTCTTAGCTCTGCTTTTCTGTCTTCACGAATGCACTACAGTAGTCATGCTACTTTTGTAATGATAAATGTCACTTTTAAATAGAATATTTGGGAAGGTAATATTTTCAAAGCAAATATGTGGGAAGCTAGGCTGGAAGAGGAGGAAATAAAAATGATTTAATGATATTTCTTTCACTGAAGGTGTTTTTCTCACTCTCAGAGCACACACCCTTTATCTTATCCTATGCTTCAGGCCCCTGCTGACAGCCCTGCAGATGCTGGCTCCACATCTGTTCCTGCATAAACATCTCCCCAGTTCCTCTATCCTGCTCCCAGCCCACCCAGGCCGCACAGGCTCTCAGCTCCTCAGCTTAACGGCGACTGGGGATTCCAGTTGCCCTGGCTGGCACTGGCATTGCCTGTTCCAGGATGGCCTTGGCATTGATAACATCTCTTTGTTCCTCTGAAGCAGGCCCGGCTCAAGGCCCGGAAGGAAGTGTCCTTGTGCACACCCACACACAGGCGCGCGTCGCTCCGTGATCTGTGGCAGAACAGAAAATGCACAGAGACAGAGAGCAGCTTAGTGGCTGCCAGGGACTGGAAGTGGAGAACGAGGAGTGACTGCTGGCGGGGCTGGCTGCCTTTCTGGAGTGATGATGAAAGTGTGCTCAGGCTAAATGGTGCTGATGGCTGCACGTCTGTGAGGATATGGAGCACATTAAATTACACACTTTATGTTGAACTCTATGTGATGTGTGATGCAGCTGAATAAAGCTGTAGAAATATTTGTGGTATTGCTTTAAAAAAAGGACAACTTTCCTTTAAATCAACATACTTATTATGCACCCTTGAATCTGTCTGGAACGTCAAGAATACATGTTGAGGTGGGTCCCGTGCTCTTTATAAACTCTTCGGCTTCTAAAATGCTCAAGATTCACTGAGAAGAAGGGTTGCTTTCCAAAGAACTCTCAGAGTATTTCCCAAAGTAAATACATATTTATAGGTTCTCTTGTGAAAAGAGCAAGGACAAAATGTCAGGAGTGCTGAGTTCTTCTGCCCACAACACTACTCCCCCACATTTGGCTGAATTGGGGCCCACCACGCCACCTCCTGGACTTAGGTTTTCCATGTGTCAGTGGCTGGATCAGCCCGTGTTACTACTGAGACTGCTTTCAATGTTAAAGTTGCATGATTCTGTACATATGCTGAATGACTGGACTGGATGGGGGAATGGGATTAATCTTCTGGAGCAAAATATGTTTTGAAAAGTCTAGACCTTATTTTCTAGTCTTGAATAACTTTGCATATACCTTGGTATGGAAAATGCTTAAAGTATGATAAAGTGAAAATTAGGTGTGTGAGAAGAGTTGAAAACAAAGCGTGTGTGTGTGTGTGTGTGTGTGTGCATGCAAGTGCACGCATGTGCACCCTTTTGATTTCAAGCATCAACATTCTGCCATCTCTCCAGAAAGCGTCCATCTGCCTCCATTCTTACCTCCTGGCAAGGACTTTCTAACCAAATGGCATTTTTCATGGCTTCCCTCTTAGACAAGAAGCAGCAGCCCCCCCCCAGCCATCCCCCCCTCCTCTAGCCAGTGCTGCGATTCATGATCACAGGCAGCTGAAAGCCAAGACTGAGAAGCCACAGGAGATGTCAGTTCTGACACTTGCATCCCGTTGTGCCCAGGTCTTGCCCTGGCAGACACAGGTCTTGCAGCTACCCTTAGTTCTGAAAGCAGAAGGGCACTCTGTGACTCCAACTCCCCTCCGGGGACCCCAGGCTGGGACAAAACTGGGGATGGGAACTTTATCCTTAGCCACAAGGGCTACACAAGAGCCTTTGCCAACATTTTTGCTTGAGGGTTTTGGTCTTTGAGGGTTTCAATACTTGCAGAGCTAAGAGTCCCCGGTTTCTCAAGTCAGAGCTTTTAAGCATTAGAAGCACAAGTGCTCCTCGGGCTTGCAGGATTAAGTAGTGCAGCACTGCGAACAATGGAAAGTCATCCTGAAACTAAAATTGTAAGACAGTCCATTCTTTTCTTCCTGATTTACTAATATCTATCCTTTCTCCCGTCACCCTTTCCACTTCCAAGAAAGCCATTTCCAATGAAAAAAGGTCCTGCCTGCACACGTTGCTCCCTCACACTGTCCTCAGTGATTCTGCCCGGTCTGTATCTTTCTAGCATATTCTAGTAAATTCCTAATATGATTCCTTTCCCCTCTCTTAACAAGCTCTCCCTTACTGAAAATAATTCCCAGTGACACCAGCTCTGACTGGGTATTGGCTAGACTGCCGAATTTCTAGGTCTTCTGGGGCAAAACAAAACATTCAGAGATACAATTACAGGTGGGAAAATCTAAAGCTTTTAAAGCTTAAAAACAGAACCATGATACCATCCCTAAGAACGTTTAAATCTCAACCTAGACAATGTCCGAAGTGATGAAAATTCTTTCTCTTGATGCCTCGAAAGAGGGGAAGAAGTATTTCTAACATCGTAGAATCATCAACACTTTCAGTTAAATGCACACATGAACTTCTCACTTTGCTTCCTGTGTCTATTACCAGGAACACATGCTTCAGGAGAGTCTCACACAGATGCCAGAAGGAATGAGCAGGCCGATGCCAGGGGCAACTAGCCAGTGAGGTCTTAAAAAACTAAGAGAAAAACCCATTTTTTTTGGTAACTAGCTGTGGTTTTTATTTGTTTGTTTTTAGCATTTCTGTTCACTGGTTTTTAGCACCCTGGTGGTCACTGTGTGCACAGTGTTACTAAGAGTGCAAGGAGATGCTAACAATGGAAAGTACCATCTGAATTATTCTAAATTACTGTTCACAAATATCTAGAACCCCTACCTGTAGGAGGACTAAACATTCCCACCCTCTTGGGTTAAGGCATTCTATGGGAGTCTCCTTGGCTAGAAAATAGTCAGCAAAGTGGCATGTATCCCTATGGACAGAAACTTTTAAAGTCAGAAAATGGTGTTCCACTTTTTCTTTTTCCTCCCTCTGAAGTGACAGAAGCAAGGATCTGAATGCAGCTATCAACCTTTCAGTATGAAAAGATCAGCAGAGGAGACCCTAACCTGACCTGCAATAAACAATACATGTGAGTGAGAAGCAAACATTGTCCTTTCAAGCTGATGCTATTTAGTTTTATTTTTTAAATAATATATTATATATATATATATATATATATATATATATATATATATATATATATATATATATCTTCCACATCTTTGTATTCCCTGGGGTTGACCTACCAAGTACCCTCCCTGACCACTCCCACCCATCCCCGCACCTCAGTTGTGTACTTTAGTTTGGTTGTTAGCTTGCTTTGACTTTTCCTCCTGGTCTTTTTTTGTTTTTCCTATGTCCCATATATTAGTGAAACCATTTGGTTTCTGTGTTTTTCTTTCTGACTTGTTTCTGCTAATATGATTTCTTCTAGGTCCATCCATGTTATCTCAAATTCATCAAATTTGTCATATTTAATTGCTGAGTAATATTCCATTGTGTATATATACACCACATCTTTTTCATCCATACGTCTGTTTGTGTTTAGAGATTGCTTGTTACAAGACCTCTCCAAGTTATTTGTGACTGATACACCATCTCTGTCATTGAGGTTTGGAGCTCATGTACAGAAAAACCTTGAATAATGTCGTATCACTCAAGGTCATTTTAGCATAATGTTGATGTGGGGAAAAAAATCCAAGTCAAGCTTAAATGAAACAGTGCTACTCCAGGACACGTTTTCATCATGTCATTTTGCTTCACGTCTCAGTTTCCAAGAACCTAGCGATGATGTTAAGTGAGGATCTTTTCATAAGCAGGAAAGACACTTGTACGCACTTGCATACATAATATACACAAATGCTTCAAGCTACACATTGCAGTCTTAGTTCAGGTATGCAGATGAAATGATTCCTGAGGGAAAGACAAGGAAGGAGACAAGCACATAAAGAAAAAGAAACTTCTAGATGATCTACAGCCGAGTGAAGCAGCTTCAGAAAATCCTGGAAATGGCCCTTGGAAAAAAATTTGAGGATGAGATGGTAAGTGAGTCATGGAAGAGAGTGCGCCAAAGAGGTGAGAGTTTACAGGAGAAAACAGAAATAACAGTAAGACAGTTAAGAGCTTTCTCACGACAGGCTGCTGTGTTCCCATCCTCCCTCCCTCCACCCTTAACATCGAAGGATTCTTTCGGTTGTCTCTCACAAGTGGCCATGATGACTCGCAGCCCAATTACACACTGGCATTCAATTTCATCCAGATCGCTAGCCTATAAACAAGTAAATCTTTTGCAAACTTAAGGAGAGACGTTCATCCAGCTAGCAAATGCATGCACCCTGGGCATACTTGTGGGAGGAAAATCTAAAGGTGATTCTTATCAGCAAAGGGAAGAGGCAATGTTGATCTCCTGTTGACTTTTCTTTAGGAGTCAGCCTTTGTACTCCAGTGCTGGAAGTTTCTCCCCCCATGTTGCTCTATCACGTTTCCTCATCTATATTCCAGAAACTTTCATTTCAGTCTATTATTTCCTTCAGCCCTAATTTATTTTCTCACTTTTAAATTCACCATTAAAATGAAAAGCAAAAGCACACGTATTTGCCAGGCAGTTTCTCTGAGGTTCTTAGAGCCCTAATTATGATATGAAAACATGATTTCCAACTTTGCAGATGATGCTAAATTGAGAGAGAATAAAAACAAATGAGGAATAATTAGGTGGTGCAGCCAGATATAAAAGGATTTACATCATTTATGTTTCTGGACTAATAGATGGCAAATGCAGGGCTGCACAGATAAATGGAAGATAATTAGCCCCCGCAAAGTATCAGAAATGGGGATCTCTGCTAAACAGGAAGGTGCTGACGAAATGTGGCGTGAGTGAGAAGAAACACAGTGGGATGCAGGGGTCAGAGAGGGTGATGACGGCCTGGGGATGATTGCATCATGGAAAACTCCGCAGATCTGGCACCTTCTCTGCTACCCTTTCCCTTGGCATCCCTCTCACTCTGTCACTCTGGCATTCTGTTGTTAGCAGTGTGCTTCCTTGGAGCCTTGCTCTGTATAGTCTTTGTACTGCAGGCAGAATCTCAAGGAGAAGGAAAACTCCAGAGGGAGGCCATTTTCTTTATCCAGGAAACTTGACCCAGTAGAGCACATCTTGCACAAAATTAATACTTGTACTGATGTATTTTGGTGGACTAACATGGCGTGCAGCCCTGACCACCCTGGAGATGCGAAGGAGAGGGTACACGCTTATTTCATTCCTGGGCCAGCAGTCCTTAGTTCCCCAAGGGCAGCCTACCTGAAACTCAAGTGTCTCTCGCATTACCTAGAAGAAAACCCAACTCAACATCGCATCCCTCTTCACTTGCAAGCACTCTGGCTTTGGTTTTCCAGGGATGCTCCTAAGACACGATTCAAGATTCCAGAGCATACCAATAGGCCAAACAACAGAACTATGTGAATGATCCCTGCTTGACTAGCCTTTAAGGAATGATCCCTCTGCACTGCTCTTGGTCTTTTTGAGGTATAAAGCATCCTTTACTAAGCACCCATGGATTGCTCTAATTTTTGACTTCCATATTACAGGGCATCCATTCCTTCTCACCTTTACGTCTTCCGTGGACATTCATCAAAATACAGCCTCCTAGCTAGAGTCTTCTCTTACACACTCGGTGCTGCAGAAAGGATGCCTTCTTTGTGATGCATGAATCCTCCTGCTCTTCCTTCCCCAAAGCACTTTCTTGTTCCTTTCCACTTTCCTTACACTCAAGCTATATTTCATAAGCAATCTCTACATTGAAAATGTGAAACATATCTTTACAATGTAATTCAACCTTGGGGACATGATTATGGAAAGGCTGGTCCTCCTTTCCATTGCTAATGACTAAACGGGTCTCTACTCCAGGAAAAGAACTGCTTTTGAGAACTTAGTTCCCATCATCTAGTCTAACTGTCCCACTCAGGCAAGGAATGAAGCTCTTCCAGTTCTTTCTCTTCTCTTCCCACTGGTTTCTACAAGCCATCAAGAGTGACTCATTTTGAGGGTCTCTATGTCCCTCTATGCCCAGCCCCTGATCAAAGTTCAGTTAATGTTTTACCTTTTCTCAATGTGGCCATTTATTTTCATATCTGTACAGCAACTGCAGATCACCTATCTGCTGTGGTTCCTTCAGGACTGGCTTCTACTGAGACCCATCAAAGTAGTCCAACCTTGTCTTGTCCCCTCCATCTACCCCCCACTCATTCTGAAGCTTCTCGAAGTTTGTCTTCTCTTTTTCAGTGCCAGTATTCTTATCATCTGCAACATTCCTGCTCTTACTCTCTCTGAGAGTAATATAATTTGTCTGTTTAATTTTTCAGTGTGTGGAATATCAGAAAAACACACACACACACTTCTCATGTCTACCAGTTTCACAAACAACCGATCCCCCAAACAACAGTTCCTAAATAATTAGTGAAACCATCACCCCCATCCACACACAGCCCCTCAGGTGGATGGTAAAACAAGATAGTCTCTATGTCATAAAATTTCTACTGTCTGGTCCTTGAAGGAGGTGGGAAAGCAAAGCACACTTTGCAGCACAATTGATGTGGGGACTGTTTGGGATCTACTGTAGACCTAGGGCAACCATTTTGTAGATTCTTTTTTGATTAAAACATGGACCTTTTTTTTTATTAACCAGGCTGCCAAAGCAGAAAATAGCTATGCTCATTCCTTCTTCACTACTTGAAAATATTTCATTACATATGTATATATATATATATATATATGCATGTAAATGCATGTGAGATTGTATCGTGTGTGTGTGTGTGTGTGTGTGTGTGTGTGTGTTTCTCCATTCTCCAGTCTCTAGATACTGAGACTGTTTCTAGTTTCAAACTCTTAAAGTATATCTATGAAGATTCTTATACAGGGCTTCTGGTAAAAATGTGTAAGAATTGCTCTAAGTAGACAGGAAATTGTTTGGCATAGGGGGTGTGAATATTCTGCTGTGTGAAAGAGAGCACATTTGCTTTCCAAAGTTGTTCTCATTTACATTCCCACCAGTTTGGTGTAAAGTGCTTCTGCTGATACATCTTTTCTGTTGGGCTTCTTAATATTTTGCCATTCTGGTGGGTGTATGGTGCTGTATCATTTCACTCTTAATTTGAATTTACATTAGTAAAAGATTTGTGAATCATTTCATCTGTTTATTGAGCAGAGATATTTCACTTGTTGAGACATGCCCATGCTACATTTTTATTGGGTTATTTGTCTCTCTATTCAGCTATACATTTCATCTATTCTGGACACTAATCCTTAGTTATAGTCTTTACAAATAGCTTCACTCAGTTAATGGCTTAATTTCCTTTTCTTTGTAGTATGGTTTGATGAATAATTATATTTAACTATAAAGAAGTTAAATTTATGCAGCCATGATTTATGTTCAGATGTCTTTTGTCTCTTAAATAATCCATTCCCTACACAAAGGTCAGAGAGTTTCTCATATGCTTTCTGCTACAAGTTTTAAAAGTTGCACATTTCATATTTGAGTCTTCAAAGCTTCTGGAATTGATTTTTATGAGTTGTAATAGTTGAGCATCTGACCACTTTAAGCTTTCTATATGGATAATCAATCACTCCCAGTACCATTTTCCAGAGTCCTTCTATTCCCCAAGTACAAACAAAACTACCTGTGTCTATATGTACATATGTCCATATCAACTCCATATGTACATTCATATTTCTGGGTTCTCTATTCTTTTTTTTTTTTTGGCAGTTCATATGTTCATTTTAGTTATCTTTTTTTACAAAAACTTTTATTTATTTTTAATTAATCATTTTTTTGACATTCATTCATAGAAGTATACGTGTCTGTGTGTATATATATGTGTGTGTGTATAGGTATATATGGGTATATATACTATTGCATTTTCTGGGTTCCCCCTCTACTCTTTCCCCCACAAGCCCTCCTCTCAATCTTCCTGTGCTCCTCCCTTCCCCCATTTCTCCCTCCCCCACCTCTTCCTTAGCAGCCTACCCCAGTTCCACTGTCAGCTTATTTTGGGTTTTGCCTGACCTTTTTTAAATTTGTTTTTGCTTTTATTTTACGTTGTTATCTACCCCAGGGTTTTCCCACCTTCGGGTTCTCTATTCTAATTAACTTATCAATTGGTTTTAACTTATTCCAATACGACATGGTCTTTTTTTTTAATTCATTTTATTGATTTGTCACAATTGTGCATTAATTGATCCCTCCTCCTCCCTCGATATCCCCCTCTGTATCCCCCTTCCTCCTCCCTTCATATCCCCCCTCTGTATCCCCCCTTCAGTCACTCCTCCCATTTTTCTGCAAATTGTTGTTTGGTTAAGTTGATGTTTAGTTGTTGGTTGTTTGGCCTGTTGTTCTCTTCCGATATATGGTAAGTGTGTGTGTGGTTTTTGTTGTTGTTGTTGTTTTATTTTATTTTATTTTTTTTTACCCCGGGGCTTTCCCTCTTCACTAACATTTGTTAACTATTCTGATCTTTTGTGCTCTTCACCTCCCCCACCTTCTTCCCCCTCCTCCTCTCTCGCTCCATGGTTCAGTCCCATTGGTTGTTTTCATTTTTTCTTATTTGTTTGTTTGATTTTCTCTATATCCCTCATATAAGTGAGACCATCCTATACATCTCTTTTTCTTTTTGACTTATTTCTGCTAATATGAGTCTTTCTAGTTCCATCCAGGTTGCTGCAAATGACATGTGTTTGTCCTCCTTGATGGATGCGTAGTATTCCATCGTGTATATGTACCACATTTTTTTTAGCCAATCATCTGTTTGGGGGTATTTGGTTTGTTTCCAATTCTTTGCAACTGTAAACAGGGCTGCAATGAACATGCGTGTACATGTGTCCTTTTGAATTAATGTCCTCATGTCCTCTGGGTAGATTCCTAGTAGTGGGATTGCTGGGTTGAATGGTAAGTCCACTTTCAATTGTTTGAGGGTCCTCCACACAGTCTTCCATAGTGGCTGGACCAGTTTGCACTCCCACCAGCAGTGTAAGAGAGTTCCTTTTTCTCCACATCCGCGCCAACATTTGTTGTCTGTTTTATTTATGTGGGCCATTCTTACTGGTGTAAGATGGTATCTCAGTGTGGTTTTAATTTGCA